>JBBMJZ010413113.1:19520071-19561843 GCA_037833815.1 Zingiber zerumbet | reverse complement strand
AGGTTTTCCGGGGAGTCATCCACCGACGGATCGGGATCGTCCACCTTACGGACAGCCGTGGAGTAGGAGCTTCATCTTCGAACCACGTTAAACAATGTGTCATTGGGTTTGCTTCTTGTTTATTATTTTCTATGATTAGCTTCCTTTTTATTTGTTAGTATTTTTGTTTCCGCTGCGACTAACAATTGTAGGAAGCTATTCACCCCCCTCTAGCGAACGTCAAGGTTCCAACACATAACAGCAGTGCATATCAATTTTTTGTGTATGAGTCACAAATACCGGATATACACAAGAACTGGATAATAGAATTGAGAAATGTCTCATTCTTTGAGCATGTGTTTCTATATAAGACCCGAGAGGATGCTAACTCCTCAAAGGGCATATGAAACACAAGGCGAAGATGATGATGATGAACCAATCAAGGTTGAGCTTAGATAGAGCAAAAGAGCTCGGGTAGAAAAATCCTACGGATCAGATTTTATCACTTTCATATTAGAAAGTGAGCCTCGAAGTTACTCAGTAGCAGTAAGTTCTTTTGATGGACCTCACTAGAAAGAGGCAATTGCACTTGAGATAAAATCTATCTTGTAAAATCACACTTAAAAACTTGTGGACCTTTCTCTCGGAAGTAAACCACTAGATTGCAAGTGGATTTTCAAAGGAAAGTGAAGTCATATGACACAATTGATAAGTATAAGACCAGATTGGTAATCAAAAGATACTGACAATGAGAAATCCTTGATTACTCTAATACGTATTCTTCCATGCCGAGAATAACTTCTATTAGAGTATTGTTGGCTATAGTCGCTCTATGGAATCTCAAAATACATCAGATGGATGTAAAGACAGTCTTTCTAAAAAGGGATTTAGAAGAAGAAATCTACATGGCGTAACCTGAGGGGGGTTTTATGTGCCAGGTCAAAAAAAAATAAGGTTTGTAGATTGGTGAAGTCATTATATGACTTAAAACAAGCATCAAAACAGTGACATGAGAAATTTGATAATGTCATGAAGGAATGTGGATTTAAAATTAATGAGTGTGATAAATATGTCTACATAAAAGCCACAGAAAATGACTACATCATCTTGTATCTATATGTAGATGACATATTTATCATTGGGAGTAATGATAAGATAATCAAATCCACTAAGGACATATTGAACTCAAGATTTGACATGAAAGATATGAGTCTAGCTGATGTGATTCTAGGAATCAAATTCTTAAAATAATAGAAGGACTTGTGTTGGAACCCCAAGGTTGTTTTGGTGTGATCAACAAGTTAAGTTAGGTCCTGTGTGTTTTTTACCCTTATTCTAAGTGTGCAGGAGATTATGAGCACAGGGAGTCGAGCGGAAGACGTAGCTAGTAAGAAGGACGACACATTGTGCGTCCGAGTGATGAGGCGCTACGGAAGAGTACGCCGGCGGACGAAAAGGAAGCGTGCGGTGGTTCCAAGGGACGAGAAGCCAGAGCGGAAGACTGCTCGATGAGCAAGAGACGAAGCTAGTGAGAAGGTCGGCACGGGGTACGAGCGAGGGGCGAAGACTGCAGATGAGTACGCTGGTGGACGAGAAGGAAGCACGTGACGATTCTAAGGGACGAGAAGCCGGAGCGGAAGCCTGCTCGAGAAGGCCGGGAGTTGAGTTCGGGTGAGACCTATTCCGAATGGCCGAGATCACCCAAGCGGACGAATCTGGAACAGAAGACATGGATTAAAGGCGAGCTAAACCGGAGCAGAGAACCTGGACCAAAAAGTTAACCAGAGTTGACTTTAAGGTCCGGGCGCCCGGATCAATTCCGGCCGCCCTAAAGTGGACTTTGACCATGATTGCGTCAAACACGATCTGTTGCGAAGGGGATAAAGTTTTATCCCCCCAGGGCGCCCAGAACCCTTCCAGGTGCCCCGACCAAGGCTATAAATATAGCCTTGGTCCAGAAGCTTTTAATCATTCACTAGCAACTCATTCTCAAACACTTGTACGCTTCATTAGTAGTTGAGCTTCTGTTTCTGCGCTTTAAAGTTGTAAGAGGCTTCTCCGCCTGAAGGAGTTTTTAGTACGACATCTTCCTTGGATTAACAACCTCCCCGGTTGTAACCAAGTCAAAACGGGTGCCTCGTTTCTTTATGCTTTTATTTACTGCTTAACTTTATTTTACAAGTGTTAGCTTAATTGTACGAGAAGGACGTTTGTTTTTATAGGGCTATTCAACCCCCCTTCTAGCCGGCCCAACGGTCCTACAGTTTCAAGTAAGATACTATAAAAGTAAAAAGAGACAATATAAGCAATTGCTAACTAAAACATAATGACTGCATAATCCTCCACTAACCTGCTCAAACTAGTATAATCAATGAATCGAGAGTACATACAATACATCTAAATTTTGTACAAACAAATACACAACTAGCATATAGTAAGCATCTAACAAGTCTTGACTAGTGTAACAACATGCTATCATGAATGAATCTCATGGCGGTCAAGGTATATAAATAGTTATTGTCCGTGGAAGAACGCTCTATCACAGATAGTCCCGTGGATGGATAGGATGAGTAGCTATCTAACTCCTTCGCCATTGACTGTGGGAGAATGCTCTACCACGAATGATCTCGTGGGCAGTCAGGGTAAATAACTAGTTACTGTTTGTGGGAGAACGCTCTACCATAGATAGTCCTGTGAGTAGACAGGGTAAATAACTAGTCATTGTTTGTGGGAGAACACTCTATCATAGATAGTCCTGTGGGCAGACAGGATAAGTAACTAATAATTGCCTGCGAGAGAACACTCTACCACAGATGGTCTCATGGGTAGACAAGATGTATAAATGTACAAACCAAAAATGATAAGTAAATAGTGATAATCACCTCTAGAGTAGACTCTGCTAGCTAGACCATGGTATGATCTCTCTAGTAAATAGTCACTAGCCCAATCAACCAGCAATGGGTCAAGTAGGATACTCAGATATCTAGTTACAATCTACGTGCGATAGCTCAATAGCACTATTTGCTCTAATGGGCAGTTCAAATGCATAGACATGCAATAAGTGACCAGTCTAACGACATGTGCCTAAGTACCACAACAGTAAGTACAATAGTAACAATTTCAACCAAGGAAAATTCTAGTCATCTAATCATAATATCTCATCTAATATAATACTCTATAACTACATCTCATGTAACCTCACTAGCGTATAAGCATAAGCCAAAGTAACAAATAAAGGTTTAGTAGGATACTCGATACCCTACACCATGGTATGATCTTACTAAAGTATAGGTATGAGCCTACAAAATCAATAAGGTCTAGTATAATACTCGATATCCTAGCCTACGATATTGCTATCTAAAGGCACCAGTATAAATAGCATGGATATCAACGAGACTACATGAATATCAAATAGATCAAACTAAGTACAATTAGTTAAGTATTAACTCAATAAATAACTAGAGCAGAGTCAGGGTAAGCAAGTAAATGCTACATAATCTATATAAAAGCAAATATAATCATGCACTAAGATCAAAGAGCTAAAGAAGACAAGTAGGAACTACTCACCTCAATTATAGATCGTCCTAACCATCTTCAAGTCAAAGAGCCTGTTTCGAATTTGAATCCTACAAGTAAAAAATATAAAAGAATCTAAGGGTCTATAACTATTAATCAATAATCAAACACTATTGATTAAGTAATCAATTTTTTAATTTATTCATCCCTTAATTAATCCAACCAATTTTTAATTGACTATAATTGATTGAAAACCTTTCAATCAACTAAGTAACTAATAATTGACCCGATGAATCTAATAAATAGATTAATTACTTAATTTAACCTATTTATTAATCCACTAACTTAATTCAGTAAACACTTTCATCTATAATTAATTATTAAACCCTATAAATCTAACTTGATAACAGTAATTAAGTTTACCGTCAGAATTCACCGATGATGCCGGGGGTTTGGTTTATGGTTGCTAGTCACTCACATTTGGGAAACCAGGATGGCATCGACTACATGGCCGGGGAAAACAGTGGTGGCGACTGCTCATGACCAAAGACCAAGGAACGACGGTGGGTTGCGATGTCCTAAGTGTGGTAGCGGTGGTGTACTGATTGGTGGCAGCCGACAATGAGAACGGTGGCACCGGACGGTCCCCGTAATTGTACCATAGATGGAGGCTTCAAAGGTGGCGCGACAGTGTTGGAGGCCAGGGGTAGGTGGCGCAACAATGGCCTTGATTGGCCGGTGGCGAGGATCGCAGTAGTGACAGTTGCTATTCATGACTCGCAAGTGTGTGAGGGCTATAGCTTGCTCTCCGATGTCGACTCAGCTCTCCGGAGATGACCAATGGTGGTCGGCGGCCATCCACTATCCAGGACAGGGAGGAAGGTTGAAGGTTGGTGCGACAACGTTGACTGCGTCGAGGGCAGGGGAAGCGCGCGGACGGAAGAGGGGAAAAAGAAAGGGCGGTGAGTGGGGAGGAGAGGGAGAGCCATTGGTGTCGGTTGCTCACCGCTGCTCGCCTGGATAGAGGGGTTGCACGGCATGAGGCAGCAACAATTGTGCTACGAGCGGGCGTGGTGAAGGGAAGGAGCAGCGATTTCATGAGAGCGAGACTTAGGTTTTCAATTTAAACTTAGGTTAATCTAATTTATCAACTCATAACTTAAATGAGTATTCTCAAACAACTTTCCTTCTACTCAATTTATCTCCTTAAAGATAAATTAAAATTCCAGTAAATTTAAATAAATCATATATACTATTTTATATGTATTTCTTTATTTATTGTTAATTATTTCATTATCATTTTCGTCAATTAGTAATCCCTATCTACACAACGCTCGCTCCGCACTAATAAGCGAAATCTAACGTAGGCGATTTGACGTGGCCAAAATTTATTTTTTTTAACCTCTCTCTCATCTGCATGCAACAACTATTCTCTATTTCTTCTTAAATTAAAATAAATAATTTTTCTCTTTTTCTTCTTAAATTAAAATGATGTATTTGATACTGTAGCTAAATATTTAAATAATAAACGATGGACACTAAATTCGGTTGTTGTTGAACCAATAATAAATAATAACGACGGTATTTGATACTGTTGCTAATATTTCATTGTTAAAAAATAACTTTTCTAGTAGTGATTCTAGATTCTAGGATAAGAGAGTAACCTGATGTATGACTGACATTAGTTTTATGTCTATTTATCTTTCTCTATTACATAATATATTTATTCCATGATCCAATTTTATTGGACGTACACAATTATGACACTAATCATACATCTTCGTATGTCATGGTACGTGGAAAAGGACCAAAAGGTGAACTCAAAGTTCCAACTCATAAAGATTGAGACATGAGAAATTGCTCACGCAAGTAATCCAGAATCTCACGAGGGCACCATTGACTATGACATAACTTAATGAGTTTGTCTCGATTCGATGTGATGAAGTAAAGGATGACACTTAGAGGATCGTGGGGTATCGTGATCTGAGTCTCCCTGAGAAAGTGATCGCTTTAATATGGTCGTCTTAAAAATAGACCTCAAGTTTGGAAATGCACGCTAGTATAATTTTAAAAGTCTATATTAATATTTCAGGATAGACCACGCATGCGAATAAACATAAGGTAGGAAAATAAGTACTTAAGTATCAAAAGTTATCATGGTAAAATAGAAATCCTAAAATTGTTTTCTCTAAATTTGGATTTCGTTTTTTTTCCTCAACTCTTGATATTTGTGACTTTCTAAATAACCCGCTTCGCGAATTTAATTGGTATTCGATTTTACAATCTTGTGGAATCGAGCCCTGCACGTACAATTTCCCCCATCAATATACAATTCGAGCTATGATTTTAACCTACATAGTTACTATGGAGGTCTGGGCTCAGCGTGGGTAGCTGCCCACACTAAGACCATGTAAGCTCCTCCATCCCTGTCTGTTGTTTAGGACCACATTTGAACTCCAAGCCAAAGTATAAGACAAAAAACCTATCATTGAAAACCCGCAATATCTTAACCCTTAAGAACAATGATACAAATCACCGCAATATATTTACTGCTTTTTAAGGAAAACAAAAATGAACCAACTTATGTATGTGTTTAATACATGAAAAAGAGCCAGAGCGTAGCGTAGATGGTAGACGTATAATATTTTTGGTATAATAGTCAGGGGTCGATTCTCAGAAATTAATGACATGGGGTTTACCCCACCATGCACGCTATGATCTATGTACCTGTATGTACATCTCTTCATATTCGTGAGATCAATACTAGGAGACTACTAAAATAATGGATCTACCTTCAATACATGAAAGAGAATAGAATGATAAAAATTAACTTATATACGATAGTCAAATCCTAAAAAATATAGTAATTTTATAAAATTAGAGCATGGACCAAGAAAGAAAAGAAATAACAAACAGAGAAGAGCTTAACTAAAAATTTACCTTAAAAAACAACATTTTAAGATTAATCATGAGATTTATGAAGGAAAAAAAATTACCATCACTTTGGGATTAACGATGAGATCTAGATAATTCTAGGATGACTAATGTGATTTTAGCCATCTAAAGAGGGGTATTTAGGTATGTCTGAGGGTCAAATTTGAGAAGCCATATATATATATGACATTTCTTAAACCCACTAAGGGTGCAATTAAAAAACTTTACTTTTAAAAGAAGAAAAGAAATTGAAAAACCCTCTAATATTTAATAACAATTTTAATGATTTTAATATTTTATTAATGTTAAAACGTCTATAAAATTTCTATTTTATTATCAAAATACTTAAGAAAAATAAAAAAGACATTCCATCTTATATTTTATCCATAAAATATCTTTATTCTAATACTCATGGAGCATAATTATTATATAAGTATAATAATTATGAATAGCACTTATGACTCACACAAATTTCAAAGGTATTCATTTTGATTTTACCACAGATAAACTCTTAAAAATACTTTTCAAAATCCATTTACATTTTTTTTAAAAAGTTTTTTGACTTGATCTCCTTCCTCCAATCCAGATCTCAGCTTTATCCACAGCCAACGCTCCTTTTCGCTCCTCTTTAAACGGACAGCCATCGATGACTGCGACCGATCTGAGTCTGCCCCACGGAAGTCCACCCACTTCCGGCGGTTGAATTCAGTCAAGAGCAGCCATTTTTGAACCTTATTGCCAAAGTCGTAGAGGTCGAAAGAGATGGACCTTCCGCTCCTGCTTTGTTTCGTTTCCTTGTACTGTGATGTTCAGTAAGGAGGGCAACCCAAATCCAATCAAAGGCCTTCGCCAAGAGCTATAATCTTCGAGGAGCACCCACGATCGGTGGTCCTCCGTGTGCGTGTGGTGCAAGGCGGAGACTGCCGCAGAAATTTGACTCAGGTGACTAATTTATCTTCGCTTCTCTCTTCTCTCCTCGCCACGCTTTGTTTCCTTCTGTTTATTTCCGTGTCCGCTGTCGCGCCGCTTCTTGTTCTTCCACTGCGACGATCGACGAAGGACGAATCGTGAGCACTTTTTTTGGGTCTCGATATCGTCTTCATTTTGCTGCGGCTCTATGTTTTCCGGCCCCAAGCACCCAGTTTCCTGAGTTGTTTCTTCTCTCTTCCTCTTGTTGCGTTTGTTCTTCGGTCAACTTCGTTTTCATTGTCTGCTTCTAGAAATCTTCAGGTTTGCTTCTTTTTCAAACATCTTTGTGCTATATTGTTTTCCGTAAAGGACCCGTCTTTATTTACTTCCACTTTCGTTTTTTTTCTTTCTTTTTCCAATCTTCGTCGCGATCTTGACAGACTTTACTCACTTCTGTTCATTTTCTTGTTTCTATTTTTTTTTTTTATGTTTAGATTCTCCAATTTTCTTCCACTCTCGTTGATGTTTTTCCTCTACAGACTGTGTTAGAGACCTTCTCTTTAGCTTCCGAGGATTTTGCCCACTTCCAAGAATGGGGTGCTTCAGCTACTTCAAAAAGAGATACATATCTATAAGGTCCGGGGTTTCCGCTCCCATCCAGGGAACAACGCCCATTTCCTCACAGATGACCATATCAAAAGATGGCACGGGCATGTCAGAGGATTCAGCAGCTGTGGAACAGATGAGCAAGTCCACTTTCTCTGCGTCCTCTCAGAAAAGCATACCTGAGTTGTACGAGGAAAGAGGGGCACATAACCTGCGTGTTTTTGAGCTCACGGAGCTTAGAAATGCAACAAACGACTTCAGTAGGCTGCTAAAGATTGGTGAGGGTGGGTTCGGAAGCGTGTATAAAGGCTATGTCAAGCCTCCCAATGGGAAGGGAGATAGAACAATAGTGGCCATCAAGAAGCTTAATCCACAAGGCATGCAGGTACTTGTGCTCAATCTCAAGTGTTTTATAGCGTCATGTATTCTTCAACCATAGTGTTTTTGTTGGGAGAAAAATGATCCAAAAATAACTTATTGTATTCTGTGCATTTTTCATTCAGCATATGCCAACTAACTTAGGAAATAGGCTTAAGTTGTAGTTGTGATCCAGATTTAGTGTGCATGAATATGCACATACTGAGCTGCATGGTCAACAGGTAATGGACATGGCAATCGAGAGCTAGTTTCATCTTCTTTGGCAATGAGATGCATGAATGTGCACATAACGATGCCAAAAGTGACAAACCCATTATTTGGCAAAGAATGAGATTTCCATGCAGGATAATGTGACAAAAAAACTCAGTGAAGGATATAGGATCTTGTGATTGTTTTATTATTTGAATACTTCAAATTTTATTTCACGTTGAATTTTAAAAATGAATCTTGATTTATGGTCCTATAGCATTAACTGACTTCTTCTGTTGGATAACTTTATTTTCTGAATTTGATGTAGTATTATTTATTTGCAAATGTTTTCAAGAAATTGTCTCACCTTCATTGAACTACTTGAAATGTTATTGTTCCCTTTGTAGATTATCATCATCATCATTATTTTCGTTTGTTCTTAAGTAGATCTTTTATGACATTCAATTTGGTCTATCTAGGGTCACAAACAATGGTTGACAGAAGTGCAGTTTTTAGGTATTGTGGAACACACAAATCTTGTTAAGCTTATTGGATATTGTTCTGTGGATGGTGAAAGAGGAGCACAAAGGATGTTGGTCTACGAGTTCTTGCCTAACAAAACCCTAGATGACCACTTATTTAACAGAGCTTATCCTTCTCTTCCATGGGCTATAAGGTTGCAGATAGCCTTGGGTGCTGCAGAAGGGCTGGCATACCTCCATGAGAGGATGGAAATTCAGGTATCCCTTGAGAAACCATAGTTCTGTCTTATATATGTGAACACTGTTCTTAGTGCTAATTTGAGGAAAAGAAGCTGCCCTGATATTGTCAGAGAAGTGCTATTATATTTGGAGAATCACTTAAGTCAGTTGAATGCACTTATCCAGCTCTATTTTGTGTCCATAATATACCTAAATTAAGAAAAATGATCTTTTGCTTGGCTGTAGTCCTGAAATACACACTTTCACTTTCGTGATTCCACAAAGGAATTATCAAATATTGTTGGCTTGATCTAGGAAAATAACTTCCTGCAGTATTTCCTTTTATTAGGAATTTTTCTGTGCCTTCTTTGAAAGTCAATTTTCCCCTTTAGAAGGGAATGGTTGGATGGAGAAACTTTCATTCTTGAAACTGCCTACATAATTCCAAGTGGTGCAACATTTTGACGCTTAAATAAAAAAATACATCTGAATATTAAATAAAAAATAAATCTGAATAGAGGGAATTATGTTGTATTTTTCATACTTGGTTCATGTATTTATTGGCAATTTTTTTTCTCATTCAATAATTCCAAGTGGTGCAACATTTTGATGTTTAAATAAAAAAATAGATCTGAATATTGTATAAAAAATAAATCTGAATAAAGGGAATTAGGTTGTATTTTTCATACTTGGTTCATGTATTTATTGGTGCTTGTTTTTCTTCTTGTTCAAAAACCAATGCAATAGCATGGTACACTCTTGGTTGAGATCAGATGGTAAAAAATTAAAAAGCTTAGTACTTGTTATGAACTTGAAATCAAGAATAAAGGATAGATTATATGAACCTTTTACACCTTGAAATGCTACTAGAGAAATTAAACCTACAAAAATAGTTCAAAATTGGATTTCTAAAGAGCACCTAGTAAATCCAATTGGACCCAACTTATTGTGGGTTCTAAAATGTATTATTTCATAATTTTAGATTCGGTTAAGGTGCACCAAGGAATGAAGAAAGAATCTTGTGACTTGGTGCATATTCAATTATTCATGCAAGATCTCTATTTTCAATATATGCTTTTGATTACTTGAGGTGGAAATTTATGTTCTAATTGATTTGTATGCTATAATTGCTGAATTGTTCAGGAATCCTTATATATGAAGATTGAATGATACGATAAGTGTTTACTACAATTTTGGTATACTTGGCACACACCATGGCTACCTAACACTTGGTATCACTAAAAACATCATTATGCAACATACAACATAAAATTCGTTGCTCTCTAACGTCATCCATGGTTTCTTCTAGGGATGCATGTTTGCTTTCACTCCCATTGAATTAGGAAGTAAGTTTCATTTTTGGGGTTTTATTCATGTTCTATGACTCAGACTCTTTGTAGGCATTTGAATTCTAGGTTTCCTCTTTCATAGCAGCTATAAAACATTGTGTATTGGGGTTAAGTTCTCTTTAGAGGCTTAAGTCTATCAATGAAGTGAACACATATAGTTCTAGGATTTTCTCTATCTTCACAATGCACGTGAAGTTCCTTAAACCTAGTTAGTAGGTATTCTATCTCACTTGGGGATGATTATTTCAAATTTATTAACTTATTGTATAATTGGTCCTTAAAGTATGTGAGAGAATATTTTTTTAGTCATTTTATTTCATTTGGTAATGGGTTGTCATCTATGTCAATCTTGATTAACTTGGACATTTTGCTTCTTTTTTTTTCCTCAAATGTGATCCTTGTTTCTATAATTTCTCCTTTCCAGCAAGACTTTATAAAGGTGGACAAACCTTATGGAAAAAAAAATCTAAAATGTTAAGCACAAAAAAAACAAGTATGACAACACAAGAAATGTGAAAGATTACTCTAGGTGTTTCCGATTAGAATTGAACCGCGAGGTTGCAGTGTGTTGCAACACAGAGAGCAAGAGGTCACTAGAGCACAAGCATAAGAATGAATGTGATGAGTGAATTGATTGATTCTAAAGTTTCGCCTCGAAACTCTTTATATAACCCTCCTCTGTTATTGACGTGACAAGCCCTAGTCTACTCGAGTCTCCCCGGTCGTCTAAATCTTGCTAATGTGGCTGCAACGTTTATCCTTTAGATAATGTTAACTGCATTCTCCGGTCGACTAGAAGCTCTCTGATCACCTGGAGAGGGGTCAAATTTGATCTTGATCCAACTCTCGGATCGCTGGATAACATCATTTCCTGGTCACCTGGAAGCTACTCTAGTCGCCTTGACCCTGATACGATTGCTTAGACTCTTCGATTTCCCTCGTTGAGAGTTATCACTAGCTAGTCGTCTGAACTCCCTCTGGTTGCCTGGAACTGTCAAACTTTGGTTCCCTACAATGGTTACGCGTAATGAGTATGATAGAGAATGTAAAATTACCTGCACTTACTTTTGGATCTAGATATTTAGCCTCCAACTGACTCATCTAGACTGAGTTGCCAAACTAATCTAATTCCACTTGGACTTGTTGCTAAGCTTAAGCTCCTAGCTTACTCCACCTAGACTTGTCAGCCTTCAGTTTCCAGCTTACTCCACTTGAACTTGTCTGCAAGCTTCATCACCTAGCTCCCAACTTCTAGCTTATTCCACTTGAACTTGTCCTGTCAAGCTTTTAGCTCCCAACTGACTCTACTTGAACTTGTCCTCCAAAACCTTAAGCTCCAACTCTACTTGGACTTGATCCACCTAGTTCTTAACTAGGACTTTCATGCTTGGTTCCCAATCAAGAGTTCACTCATGCCTGACTTCCAATCAGGTCTTTAGTTCCACTAGGACTTTAGTCATTGCTTGGTTCCCAACCAGAACTTTACCATTTGTCAAGTAACCTACTCCTAGACACTTGACACCAACTTATTAGATCACAAGTTTAAAAACTTTTGAAAACAATTTGAATTAACTTTTCTTTACCTGCCCTATTTTTCTTTCTCTCCTCCTTTTTCATTCATCAAAAATGGATTAAGAGGAGAGTTAAACAAGACATAATATGTTAAATCAAAATTTTAAATAATTAATTATAAATTAATAAGAAAGATAAAAAACAGACATGTAATTAGTTTTGAATTCAATCATGAAGCTACAAGTCAAATCAAATAAATAGAAGTCCAAATCCAAATAAGTCAAACATGAATCTCCTAAAAAAAATTGGAACCAAGATTAGTCTAGTTAGATGGAGGATTAGGTTGTTGACTCGTGTGCGGGGTATGCATCAATTCCATAATCGTAGGTAAGTGCGGTCGACCAAACCTAATTTTTATTGATGTTGGTTAAATTAGTTTGATTTTTTTTTTTTGTGGTTTAGTACCCCGTGCTTGTATACTATCTGGGCGATTGGAAGATAAAAAATGTTGATTTCTCGAAAATCATATTTCTAGTTTAAAACTCTAACCTTGAGTTCAAGAGAATTTCGAAAGTAAATTTAAACATAAACATAAAAGGATAATATTTTTTGAAAAAATGTATTTATAAAAAATATCTAAGTTTTTATCAAAATAAGATTTTAAAAACACTTTTAAAAGGTCCAACTTTGATTTCGGGCTTAGCTATTTATAAGATAACAACTATTAATCGTTGGTCAAGTTAAGTAAGTTTTCAGCGTAATCTTATGAAGACTAAGCTATTAACATGTGAGAATTACCTAACTTGATCAATATAAAGTTTTAACCCCAATTTATGTTGATACACTGATATAAACATCTGGAATTAAAGACCATAATCCTAAGCATCTCACGCCTTTCTATATTTTTTTTTCCCTCAAACACAAACAAGTTATACCTTAGGTGCTTATAACATGCTAACTGACTAAATCTACAGGTGCATGCAGTCTACGATAGGGTCTAGGCTAAGTCCATTTCGTAATAAGAGATGAATAAATCAAATAACATATTGAAACCATATCTATTTAAAAAATGTAATAAGTTGAGTTAATCCTAGTCTAAAAGATCTAAGAGGTAGCTTCCCCTAAGTTAGAGCTCTAGTCAATTTTAATCTAGCATTGACATAGTAAGCACTTGAGTCAATCACATGTATATGTTGTTTGGGTACCTAATAACATTTATTTTCTACTTGATTAACTAAGACAAACTTGGGAACCTAAGTCATTTTTTTTCTTTCCATTTCTTTTGACTAGGGTAAAGTAAGATTTTGACTCGAGTTAAACCCTCATTGTATGCAACTCGTCTAGTCCCAAGCATCATATTTAAATACTTAACCTAGACGTGAACTTGCTCAACGTTGACTTTAACTCACTTGGTTTTTCAAGATAGAGTTCTCTTTCTTAACTTTTGACACTTAAGTTGAGGTTCAGCTTACGGATGGAAGAGTTGTTGCGATCCGTTCTTGGGGTGTGGTTGTGAAATGGTGAAGGAACTCTGGATTCAGTGTAGAAGAGGCGTTGTGGGTGGAAGCTGAGGTCTCCAGCTGTATTTCGTTGATGGAAAACCCCAAAACTCCATGAAAAACAACTTGCCGAAGGTTTTGGTTGGCATGAGATGGAGGTGGCGTTGGTGAAGGTGATGAGATCTGAATGAGGAGTAGTGTCGGTGAAGAAGATGAAGATGGATCGGATCTCAAATATGAGTGCTCCCGATAGGGATCTTGGCATCACGGGATGGAGAGGCGTCTGTGGAGTGGCTGCGGGAAGAAGAAGATGAGTTGGATGATGGTTGAGGAAGGAAATCCTCTTTACCTCCAGTTTTGACATGAGGGAGATGACATCGGTGAAGGTGATGAGATGAGGAGGCGTCGGGGATGTATCACTATCAGGGGAAGCTCGAACCAAATTTGAATTGAATTGAATCACATCCAATTGAACCAGATTAGGCCTTGAACCACAATGAAGGTTGCATTGGTTCGAGTTGAAGCTGAACCTCTTCTATTTCCAATTAAACCAACTCTAAATTGAACCATACCAAGATGAACCGACTTCTCCTTAACCTTAAGCCTTGAGTTCAATTGGTTCGATTTGTTCATCTTTAATTCCCTACCAGACAAGATTCACATTTTTAGATATAATGCCCTAAATGTAGGAAGAATTGCATTGCAGCTCGAAATATAATCAAACTCGTAAAACATGATATGAATCAACAATTAACCATACGAGAGTATAAAAACGTTAAAGTAATGTGTCCAAATGTTATCAATCAACTAGTGAAGAATATTTTTATTCGTTGCTAAGTCTGATGTTAGAGGTGATCGATGAAGAATTCCAATTGAATCATGGTGGCTGAGGTCAACTGATTAAGAATTATAATAGAATGATGCACAATAGAAAAATTAGAGAGAATCATTGATTTGACGAAGTTGCGTGACAATTGTTCTAATATCTACAATACATTCGGTGATTGATGGTGGATTCTTATTGATCTTAGCACAACAAAATGGTAAAGAGTTGTGTTAGAACCCCAAATGGTGGAGCCACGATTGTTTTGATATGTTGTCAAATAAGTTAAATTAGGCTTTATTATTTTTGATGTATGTATCTAAAGTGTGTAGGAACTTAAGAGAACACAAAAGCACCCGATGGCTCAAGATCCGGTGGAGTACAATGAAGGGTGGTATGAGACACCCGAGGGATCGGAAAGGGCGAAGAGCATCAAAGATGACAAGACTTTGGCAGAAGGCAACAAGGGAGTGAGAAGGATGACACTAGAAGGGAGCTGATAGGCTCGGTGCTTCCGAGAATGAGAAATTGCGGAAGAGTACTTCGGTAGAGTGAGAAGGATGACAGGAGGAGTGAGCATTTGATGGACGAGAAACCAGGTGCAAGGTAAGCTAGTGAGATGAGTATTGAGTGACTTAGTTATTGGACAAGAGTAGATGATGTGTGCAGACTACAAGTGCACGATTATCGTTAAGTAATAAAATATCGTCCTTTGGGACTATTAAATCGAATACTAGTTTGAATGCAAAGTAGGTTATCTAAATGAGTTGAAATTGAGAGAATTGTGTGTGAAGGAAAGAAAGTAAGAAAGCAAATGAGAATTTGTGGGAAAGTTACTTTTGGAAGCAATTCTAGGACTTCGATTTCACTGCGATCATCGTTGACACCCTAAATGTAACTCACTCTTTTACCTTTGTGTTTAATATGCATGAAAATGATTTATCTTGAGTTACCCGATACTTCCCCTTGGACAATATATGTGTATCTAATGTGGTGCCTACTTTCGTGGTAGCCTTACTAAAGTGATCGCTTTCTTAGGGAGACTTTTGTTGTGATGCCTCATGATTGTCTAGGTGCTATTTGTTACTTCGTGACTTCGAATCGGGATAGATTCATTAAGCTTCGTGATAGCCAATGGTGCCCTAGAGTGGTTTTGGACTACTTTCGTGAATGAACGCTTAAGTTCAGGATTTATAGGTCGGAGAATTAGGTTTAAGTCTCGGTCCTTCCTTGCATCTCTGTGGTATGGGAACACACGCTAGCTCTATAATCATATATGTATACTAAAGCTGAATCATGTATCAAATACGTCATGCGATAAAAAAAGTTGAATTAATAAAAACAAGTGTCAATAATGCATCAGACTACTACCTAATCCCAAAATTAAGAAACTGTTACAAGCCAAAGACATAATAAAATACATTCTACAACTCCTATCAAAGAGAAAAGAGAGAGAAAGCTTAGTCTTGGTGTGGGCATTGTCTTCGGAAGATCTCCAAGCTTTTCGGTGGATGAAATCCTTGCGTCTCCTTGGGAACGACTCTCTCTTAGGGTTCCTTGTCATTGAAAAACCCTTGATGGGAAGGGGAGAACCCCTTGATCCCTAAATGCTCCAAATAGATGTCCCCTTGGTCCTTTTATAGCTTCCAAAGATATGAAAAATTAGTAAACTTTCTTAAAAGGTTGGGGGCACTTTCCTAAAATACAAAATTTCCTTAAAAGGGGGGGGGGGCACCGCCAATCGACCCTAGCCTACCATGGCCGTGGTGAGCTCCACGGCTTGGCCCTGGTGGGCGCTGGAAAATGGAACACGACCGTGCCTAATGGCATAGCTAGCCTGTGTCAACCGCTGAAGAGCTCCTCGTCAACGTACAACAAGTAGGACGACTGTGTTAGGGGACACGACCAACCCGTGTTCGGTGCTCGAAGTCCAATTGATGCTCCGTTGCTGGTCTAATTCCTCAAGTGATGCACGACCTTGTTAGGGGATACGACATACCATGCACCATGCTGGAATGCACGCTCCAAGGCTTCTTGACTCCAGTTAAACTCTAAAATCATGTCCTGTCAATAAAAACGCACAAAGAGTAGTTCTCTGAACTAAAAAGATAAAAACAATGCAAAAGCGAGGACAGTATGCACAATATGCTGATATGATGAATCAAATGTATGCAAAATAATACTGAAAATATCTGCATGAAACACACATCGGTAGACTCAACCTTAGGTGGACTCAGGCGTAGTCGACTCTGCAGGTTCAAGGGTCGATCAGGCTAGTAGTTCGGTCGACTAATGCATAATTTTATCCTTATCAGTACTACATGTTATCACTGGAGTTGGATTAGTTGACTTGACAATGGGATTGGGCTACCAAAAGCTACGTGGAAGCTGATCTAGCGGCGGGGATTTGATGTAAGCGGGATCGTACGACCGTAGTGCCGAACGATCGGAGGACATGCGACAGCAGATCCAGAGAAGTTATCCGAAGCTGATGTGTTATTTGGTTGACTGAAGGATGCTATGTCATCACAGAGATGAGTAAAGACCGTCGAGAGGATGAGATCTATCTACCACGTCATCAGTTTTCGATCGACCAAACAACCTTTCCGGTCGATTGAACGTGCCAAGTCTGCAGCTCTATATAAGGAGGTGAGAAGTTCAGCTACAAAACACACATCCATGAGCTTCGATTACATTCAAAGTGTTCTTTTTCTTCTCTCTTATATAGTACTCAAAAGCTGTAAGAGGCGACTCCGCCTTCAACACTTTACCGAAGACAAAGATAGTGAACAGATGTTTTCCTATGCGTAGGCCTTGAACGTAACAGTCTGGGGGTTATGAACCAAATAAATAACTGAGTCCATTATGTTTATATTCATGCTTATTTTGATTAACTTATGTGTGTGTCCTTGCTAACCAGTTAGCAAGAGAAAATATCATTTTAATTGCAGATACACTATTTGCCCCTTCTCTCTAGCGATCCGAACCGCTTCTGCAGCACCACAAAGTTGAAGATGAAAGGGGCGAGGGGAGCATTTAAAGGATAACGTTCCTAAGATAATTTACTGCCTTATTGTGAACTCATATTTGAATTTCGGTTGTAATCATTTATAAGGTTTCTTCACCTCTTGTTAGAAGGAGAAAATCTAGTGGTGCTATCCATTGCTACAAGTTCACCTTAAGGGTGTGTTTGGTTCAGGTTATTGTTGATAACCTTGGTAATCTATCCAAGGTTATCAACAAAAACTTTATTTGGTTTAGGTAATGAGTGATCCCCGAGTAATGACCATGCCTGGCACGTTAGCAAATGGGGCATGTGGCCCGGAATCAGAATACCTTGGCAGTGTAAGGTTTTCCACGATTCTAGGGTTAACAACAAAATTTTCCCAAAATTACCTTCTATCGGTGGTGGGCTTCCTTTTCGTGGGATTGGAATTGTGGCGACGATTAGCAAGAGTTGATTCGGGTCAGTGCCAGTAGTGAGGCTGAGAAGAAGTAGAAGATGGTGAAATTTCTGAAGCCCAACAAGGCCGTCATCATCTTGCATGACTGCTTGGTCATGCAGAAGGCCGTGATCATTCGGGCCTTCGATGACGACACTCGGGAGAGGCCCTACGGCCACTGCCTGGTGGCCAACATCGCCAAGTACCACCAAAAAGTTCATCCGCAAGGACTTTACGAAGAAGAAGGCCAAGAAGTCGCGGGTGAAGCCGTTCCTGAAGTTGGTGAACTACAACCACATCATGCCCACCCGCTACACCCTCGACGTGGATTTGAAGGACATTGTCACCCTCGACGTGCTCCAGACTTGGGACAAGAAGGTCGCTGCTTCCAAGGAGGTGAAGGCCCGCTTCGAGGAGTGATTCAAGACTGGAAAGAACAAATGGTTCTTCACCAAGCTCAGGCTTTAATCTAAACAATGCCTTTTACTCCTATTTGTGTCTCCGATTTATGATTTGTACCTTGTTGTTCAATCCATTGAGGTTTCCGATTGTGGATGATTTGTGTCTCCGATTGAGGTTTTATCCATTTATGTTAAACTAGGTTAGCGTTTCTAGAGTCGACATTTAATTCCTTAGCGTTTGCTTCCCCAACTACTCGTTGAGGGCCGCGTAGCAGGGAGTGGCGACGGGGATCACCATGCGCTCGATGAAGAGCTTGAAGAAAAGAAGTAAAGGTAGAAAATGAGGAGGAACGATATGACGAGAGATAATAACTAAAAATAAAATATTTTAAAAATAAAAAATAATTTGAAAAAAAATGAATATAAATAAATAAATTATTATATATTTTTAGAATTAAAATAAATAAAATATATAGTTAATCAGAGAATTTTATTAGGGTTTAATTAAAACCTTTTAGATTACCCACATCATAGTTATGAGTTGATTAAGATAACCAACTTAAATTTTAATTAAAACCTCTAACCTGCTCATGCGACTTCTTTGCGATAGCAAGAGTCATGCGACTCCTCCACGGTAGTTTTAAATATAAAATATAATAACTAAAAATAAAATATTTAACAAATATAAAATAATTTTTTAAAAAAGAAAAAAATTATGAAGATAAATAAATAAAAAAATTGTATTATATATTTTTAGAATTAAAATAAATAAAATATAGTCAATTAGGTAATTTTATTAGGGTTTAATTAAGTCTCTTTGATTATCATTATCAAAACTAGGAGTTGATTAAAATAATCAATGTAAATTCTTAGGTTTAATTAAAAACACCCTTTCTCACCGATCCAGAGCAACCCTCCGACGCGGCAGCTAGGGTCGCGCGCCTCCTCCGGCACTACCACGGGGTCACGCGTTCCCTCCTGTGTGGCCACGAGGGTAGCGCGACTCCTCCGATGAGGCCACATGGTCACACGGCCCCTTCGGAGAGGCCAAGGCGGTCGCGCGACCACTTCAACAAGGCCAAGGTGATCGTGCGACCCCTCCGATGCGGCCGTAGGATCGTGCAACCCCTCCGGCGGGCCATGTTGTCATGTGACCCCTCTGGCAGGCCACGAGGGTCACGTAACCCCTCCAGCACGGCCGCAGGGGTCGCATGACCCCTCTAGCACTACTCGAGACCTGGTGCCGAGTCGTGGCAATGTCAGTCGACAAGCGGAATGAAATGTTTTGCCTGTTTTAACCGGTTCAACACAATTTTAATCCATGGTTAGAAGCTTCATGGAAAGCCTCCTAGCCAAGAGTGGGGACACATATGGCGAATATACAACAAAATAAAACAACACCAAAGGAGTCAAATGGATTCAACCAAGAAGAGTTGAGAAGCGAAGATCTCTTATTTGTAACCTTGACAAGCTTTCATGTACTTATTTATTAGTGTACTCAAGTATGTTTCCATCCTCCATTAGATTAAATGACTTGAATACAACTTTTTCAACTCTTGGATCATGAATTCAAGAGCTATCGATTATATGTTCCACTAAGCAAGAGCTTTTCTCAATAAAAAAAATCCACAACTAATGATTCTTTAACAAATATAGCTAGGAAGTGCAGGGGATCTTAATATCCTCAAACTTTATCTTTATTCAAAAGCTTAGTTGAGAATTATATTGCAATGTGATTTTTTTTATCATACTTATTATGTATTTCAAGATAAGGATTCGGGAAAGATGATTGGACAAACTAAAGAAAGGGATAGGCTCTACCATCTCGAAGCATTGGATCAATCAAACATTATCAAAGACAACTTACTTCCACTTTAGTTTCAGAATTTTATTCAGTTAATAATGATAAGATTTGGCTTCACCATTATCGACTTAGACATCTATCATTTAGAATCGTTAAAATTTTGTTTCCATCTTTATTGCAAAGTTTTGATGTTGAGAGTTTCAATTGTGAAGCATATGAACTTGTTGAACATACATGTCTTTTCTATTAAGTAATACAAGAAGCTCTTTTCTCTTCTATCTCATTCAGAGTGATATTTGGGGTCCCACTACTAATGTTTCTGGAGCAAAATGGTTTGTGCCATTCACTGATGATTGTACTTGTGTTACTAGGATTTTTTACTTAAATAGAAATCTAATGTTAATGAGTCTTCCTAATTTTTTGTTCCATGATTAAAAATCATGTGGTCTTTAAAACAAATAATGCTCTAGAGATTATTTTAATACGTCTTAACTCCTTATTTTAAAAAAGATAGTACATGACTCATCTTTGTATCAATACACCACAATAAAACAAAGTTGCAGTAAGAAAGAATGGTCATCTCCTACAATCAACCCGAGTCCTTTTATTCCAGAAAACTATGCCTAAATCCTTTTGGGAGTAGTTCTTATGGTCGATTTATCTTATAAATCATTTGCTTTCTAAAATCTTGGAGTTTAAGAATCTAAAGGAAACACTCTTAACATTCTCGCCAAACATACACACAACAAATAATCTTGTCCCTAGGATATTTGGGTATGTCATTGTTTATGTGCGCAATCAAAAAAGAGGAAAGCTAGACCTAAGGATGTAAAAATGTATATTGTAAGTTATTCTTCAAAAGGGTACAAGTGTTATCATCCTCCATTAAAGAAATTCTATGTGCTAGTGGACCGTTACTTTCAATGAATAAATGTCTTACTTCACCACACCTTATCTTCAAGAAGAGGATTTTAAACTAGAAGATAAGGATGGGATTTCTTATTCGACTTGTGCCAAAGTGAGTATCTGAGTCCATTTCAAATCCTATGTCTAATTTATGTCAAATCCTATTTCCTGTGCTTAGGCACATCCTATGTATGCACCTGTGTACAAATCTATATATGAAAATTCCAACTCTATCATTACGAATGTGAGACTTGACAAAGCGTACTCAAAAGGGAATACTCGAGGGAGAAGATGATTGTCCCTGAACTAATGCATGTCTAGGAATCCAACCCAAATATGAGAATGAGGTAACAATTTCTAATTCTTCATTACAAGATGAAATTAAATCTCATGTAGGTGATGCGGATCTAAATCTTCCCATTCTATTAATCTTCCCATTCTATTAGAAAATGAACTAGTGCACAAAACAACCTTTATATCTTATTGAAAACTTTGTATATTTTCAACAGTTTTCACAAGACTTCTTGATAACGTAACACCATTGTCATTCCTACCACCTTATTTGAGGCATTTTCCAATGAGGAATTAATTAAATCCTAATAAAATTATCTAATTAACTATATATTTTATTTATTTTAATTATAAAAATATATAATAAATTATTTATTTATCTCTAAATTTTTTCTTTTTAAAAATGATCTTTATATAATTTTTATTTTTAAAATATATATGTTAAATATTTTATTTTTAGTTAATGTATTTTATATTTAAAAAATATTGGCACGATACGATACACTATCGAAACTGTTTTGCTCCCATCATAAACTGCAACTCTAATACAGTTCGAGATTTTAAATCATGCTTCTAACACCATTTACAAATATGACGTGTATTTTACAATAGTTGCACGATAAATTATTACAATCACAAGCTTTGATTGTGTTGTAGCAATTGCAAGTTATGACATTTTTATAAGTCAAAACTTGAAGGAAAATCAGCAATGAAAGCCATGCAATAAGGAAAAACGAGCAATGAAGGCCAAGCAATGAGGAAAAGTGAAGGCTAGTAACTAGGAAAAATTGGCAATGAAGGCCAATCAATTGCAAAAATTCTTGCTATGAAGGCTAGTACAAGAAGTATTTTGTTATGTGCCAAAAAGTGGAGAAGAGAGAGGTCAGATGCTTACTTGCAAAGATAGCAGGTAGTGTTGATCCACAAGGTAAGAGAATGAGGCTAGGGTTAGAAGTCTTCAATGGCTGCGACAAGAGTGATGACTAGGATTTAGAGTGATGTCTAGGGTTTGAAGAGAGATAGGGTTTGATTTGATACCATATTGGAAATTATATTATTTAAAAAAAAATGGAAGGGGAGCCTTGGCGTAATGGTAAAGTTGTTGCTTTGTGACCAAAAGGTCACGGGTTCGAATCCTGGAAACAATCTCTTGCAAAAAGCAGGGTAAGGCTGCGTACAATGGATCTTTCTCCGGGACCCCGCATAGCGGGAGTTTCGTGCACCGGACTGCCCTTTATTATTTAAAAAATTGTCAAATACAAAATGTTAACTTCTATTTATACATGACTTACTTCATAATAAACTTTTCTAACAAAATATCCTAAAAATTCTAATAGACTTTTTAAAACTAAAGAGACTTTTACAAAATCATGTTTTTTTAACAAAATGAATACACTTTTATTCTGCGTCATGCACTTTTCATTAGTTTATTTTGGTCACCTGCTCTCATTATTGTTGAATATTATAATCATTACATCTGAATTGGTTCTGGATTTACCTCCAGCAATACATTGTTGTCTATCTTGGACATCTTTCTTCATTATTATTGAACAGATGTGTCATGATTATTTTAAGATTATCCCACTTTTTTTTCCTCATCTCCTTAATTTCAACAGGTCATATACCGTGATTTCAAAGCTTCAAATGTTCTATTAGATGAAGAATTTAGACCAAAGCTTTCAGATTTTGGCTTAGCAAGAGAAGGACCATCAGATGACCGCACTCATGTAACTACAGCGGTATGCCCTGAATCAAAGTTAACCTGTTTCATGATCATGAGATCACAGATCACAAATCACAATTTATCTTTGTTTTATGTAGCTTGCTTTACCTGATCTCCATATGAATATGAAACTTAATGTGTTTATACCCTTTTAAAAAATAAACATGTTCCATGACTTGCATAGTGGATTGGGGATTGAATAATTTGGAAACTACTTTTATATGACAAACTAGTTAACTGGACCGTTTTTGTCATATGGAATTCAAGCACATATCCTCCAGATTGTTTTATGGCAGGCGGAAGTCATCAGGATGAATTTGTGCAAACCCTTAAAAAGACGTAAAAGCTTTTGCAGAAAAGAAATTGACCACAAACGATAAATAACTTTTTCTCTTACAAATTTTCTACATCGTCTGATATTTAATTCCCTACAAGTAGAATAGTGTACTGGATTACTTATTTATTTATTTATTTATTATGTGGTGATCAGGTGATGGGTACCCACGGTTATGCTGCTCCAGACTATGTAGAGACTGGCCATCTCACAACGAAAAGTGATGTTTGGAGTTTTGGAGTTGTTCTGTATGAGATCCTTACAGGCAGGCGCACCATGGAGAGAAATCGTCCCAGAAATCAGCAGAAACTATTGGACTGGGTGAAGCAATTTCCTTCTCAGAGTGGGAAGTTCAGCATGATGATGGACCCCAGACTTGAGAACAAATACTCACTTTCGGCTGCTAGAGAAGTTGCTGTGCTGGCTGATTTGTGCCTGTCAAAGTTTGCTAGAGAACGCCCAAAGATGAGCGAGGTAGTTGAAAGGTTAAAACAAGCAATGCAGTACAAGGATTTGGATGGTCAGGTGGGTGCTGTTGAAGTGACTCCTAGCTTGGACTTAAATGACAATACTGAGCAAGAATCTGGCTTAGCATCGGCAAGAAGACGAATGCTTCATCTGGAAAATCTGGGGAAGAATGTTGTTGGTGGGAGAAAATTTGTGCTAATGAAGGCTGGAAATCGAACATGAGTGTCGGTGTGCTATATTAAGTCATCCACACTGTAGATACAATTTAGAGGTCATAGTTTTGGATATATAATAAGGGAGTAACATGGAAATCTTATATGTCTTGGTATCGACTGGAAGATGATTGCTATGCTTGGCTGTGCTGAGGAGAATGAAAATATTTTTGCCATGGAGGATTTCTAGGTCGATAGCGTAGCTTATCGTGTTTTGGATGTCAGATAGAGGTTCTCTTCTACCACTGTAGATAATGTTGGCTGCAAAAGAAGTTCTAGGTGAAGTATCGAGGGATAAGTTTAGTTTAACAAAGTTCTTTGTGCAACTTTTTTTCCTAAATTTGAAAGAATGCATGAGCTTTGCTTATTTAATGAAGGCTGCAATGGGTTAATAGTGTGGTTCTTCGAATGACGACACTTATACTTCTACTACTGGTTAAATCACTGCAGCAAAAATATGATTTAGTGATGCTTTATTTTTATTTTGTTAAAATTGATGTGAACAGAAACGGTACACTTAATAAACATCATCAGAGGATTGATATGAGTTGTTAACATTTTTGACAATGCTTTATTTTATTTTTTTTAAAATTGATGTTTTATTTTGTTTTATTTTTTTAAAGTTAATGTTGAAAAGAAATGGTACACTTAATAAACATCATGAGAGCATTGACATGAGTTGTTACTAGTTTTTGACAATGCTTTAAATGCCACTATAAAGTACACATTGCATTGCCAAACTAGTGATGTCAGTGTTGTCAAACTAGATTTTTTTTTAAAAATAAAAATTAATTTTAAAAATAAATTTTTATATAAATTTTAGTGTTTTTAGATGTAAAATTATTAATTAAAATTTTATATTTAAATTTTGATAATGTTTTTTAATTAATAAAATTCTTAAATTATTTAATTTTTATTGTTAAATTATATAAGATTTTATTAATTTTAATTTTAAAAAACTCCTTGGTTTAATTTATTATTTTTTATAACATAAATAAAAAATACCACTTTTAATTTTCTTCTCATTTTTAATATAAAATTTAGATTTTACACTTAATATATTAAATCTTGTAATATTCACATCACTCCATACCAGAAGTGATTTGATACTTATATGATAGTGGATTTTAATTGAATGTTGATAGAAAATGATACGTCTTGTAGAATTATTGGCATATGAAACATCAGAATTAAAATGTTTAATGTTGTAATCAGAACTTTATGTGATGTTAGACACATCAGATTTAAGGAAGAATTTAATCTCACTTGGCACACCAAATATTATTAGTTGTAATTACAAATAAGAGAGCTCTAACGATAATAAAAAGATAAAAGTTAGTAAGGAATATTTACAAATTAATAGGAGCTACAATTGTAGGTGGACCGCCTCGCTGTAGTGCCCCAAAACCATCCATGCATAACTAGAGTAGGTTAAAAATGTATAATTCTATTGCGTTGTTATCAAATATTATTAGCATTGTTATTATTATGAAAAATATAATTATTTATTTATTAAATGTTATTAGCAATAATGATTCTAATATATTTCTCTGATTATAAAAGAAAAGATAATTGACATCCTAATTTGTAAAAAGATTTATTTGTGATTTTATAAAGAAATCCGATGTCATATTTATCTTATACAAATTAAATTGGGAAAGGATAAGGCATATAAAAAAAATATACATATATATGTTATGTAGTAAATTTATTTAAGGTATAAATTAAAAAGACTTATTTGTGATTTGGTAAGATTTTTATTTGTGATTTTATAGAGAAATTTTGCTAGATTACAGAAGGCGGAGCTGGCTATCTAGTCCAGCATATGCCTCATTGAAGTATTCATTTTGCAGATCAACAACCAACTTAAATGGTCGGATGAAGCTCAGATAATAAGTGAGAATCCAGATTTTATCTCAGGTCGGATTCTGTGAAGCTTCTGATGCTGATAGAGATTCCTGTTCAGAGACTCTCATAGGCCTCCAGTCAGATTCTTCTTTGGGCTGTCGCAGTGCAACAAACTGAAGAGCCTCACTCCGTATTTGGTAAATGTAACATGACCATGGATAAGAGTCAGGAGCCATCCAAACTAATTGCTCCTCAAATGCTGCCTCCTCCGCAATCCGTTCACTCACACAGTATGCGGAATCAAGCAGTGGTTCCTCATAAGCTGTCAATGCCACACATCCAACAGCCACGTAGCCTTCAGGTGCACGTGGCAGCCAAATTGTCAGAGGAGCAGCATAGTCCTGGGCACAATTCCTCCATACCTGTGCATCAACACGTAGGATAACTCTTTAATAATCATGCAACCACAATGGAATCCTACGATAGTGCCATCTAACCAAATAGCCAAGAAACAATAAATCCAGAAACCAAGTAAAACACTATTCTTCTTCTTTTTTCCCCCACCTTTTCTTTTGAATCTAGAGGAACATGGAAGACAATTTCAATATTTCTCATTCTTCAATATGAGTATAAGATTTGCAAAGAGATATGAAGACTTAACAACCAATTCTGGATATAAGATTTGATTAAGGATATACAAAGAATAAACTGAACTCTTTCTAATTCAGAATATAAAGTGGATACAAAAACCATTGAAATTAACTAAAATATTTTCAAATGACTTACTAGGTCATAACCCACAGGAAGAGAAAAATTCCCATCGAAATCTTTGTAGACAGCAGCAACTGTTGGTGGATGGTTGCCGACATGGGCAACATCTCCAACAGACACATACCTATCAAAAGATACTTTGTAAGAGCTATGATTCATGTTTGACAAGGCAAATAAAGGCTAAAAACAAAAAGATTCACCAAAAAGGTAACTACCAAATAGTTTCATACATAATCAGAAGCCAAATAGTATAGTTTATATCTAATAGTTCTGTAACCAGTGAGTTCCTGGCAGATATGCTCTATGCAATACAAGTAATTTCAAGTGGAAAATAAGACAGTGACAAAAATTTGAAGTTTATAATACAAATATAACATAAAAGCTGGCATTGATGTTTTAATTACCCATCCGGACAAATAGGCCGCCAAATACTACATAAAGTTTCGTCTTCAACAACCTAGCAACCAAATGAAACACATGAAAACATAAGAGATGATGAGCCATAGCAAGTTTACATAGAAGAGATACAAGGTAGTTATCCTAACAATCACCTGCTTTGGGAACAAGATGCATCGACTTTTATATTCTTGTTCACTGCTCCAGATCTTTTTAAAGTTTACAGTGTGCTTTATGAATCTTCTTTTGTTAGATATTGAACTTCCTCTTGGTTTTATGAAAGGTCTAGCGAGGCTGCGAGACTCCCGCCCTTCTGCTTCCCCGCAAGCAAAGTGTAAGTGCCGTTGGCTGGAAGGAGACTGTCCCATCAACAATAAAATATCAAAACCATGTCATTTGTTAAAGGTTACAGACATTCATTCCATGACATCATGCCAACCTTCAAAACTACAATTTTTTTATTTGTCTGATGTGCTTTCCACATCCTTCGAATTGTGGAACATATAATGATTGCCTGAGGTTCTTGTTCTTCATCGTTGCCAACATCACATCTGATTATTCGTGCAAAGCTTTCTGACCTTCTAAAGTTTTGAAGATGAATAATCAAGTGAGAAGGTTTGTCATATCCTGCTTTGGCTAACTCAATTGCAAGGAGATTCTCCCATGGAACATCCCAAAGTATCTTGCAAGGTTTCTTGTCCAATTTATCTAAAGAAGAACACTGAGGTCCAGAGAAAGAAAGTAAATAATTAAAATTGATGACAAAAATGAAAAATGAGTACCACTTATTCCAACCTGCAGTAGCATGACACGCTTATTTGTTACAAGAGCAATCCTTTGATATGGCAGAATAAAATAGTCTTCGTAGTAATCAGACCATGCATACTTTGAAGGTTCTTTGAAAATGTCAGTACAACCCAGATGCCTACTAGCTTCTGCCAAGTAGAGGATCATCTGAAGCAGGCAAAGTAATGCATATTTGATGAGTAAAAGGATCATGAGAAAAACATGTTCTATTAAACAAGACAATAACCAGTTCTCTGTGAATAAATTTGAAAACAAAAATTTCATATTGAAACTATTTGGAATTTGCAACATGACTTTTCATACCAAAGAATATCTCTAGGCAAAACTAAGAGAAGTCAACTTAACATCTATCATAGGGTTGTTTGGGTCACCCTCTATTTCACCTTAAAATATCTATGCAGTTCATATAAAAAATGCACTCTTTTTGAGCATGGATGAACACGTGTTTATATATTTCTAGTCATCTAGGCAAGGAGTCATATATTCAGGATTATCTTACATTTGATTGCAACATTGGATCTCAGAATAAAAGAAAGCATAGTAGAAAATTACAATTTTCTTCAATAAGATGTACACACATAGTCAAGGGTCATTTGGATGATCTTGGGATGCTTAGAGACAGATTGAATTAGGGGAAGTGGAAGAGAACATGTGTTTGTCTTTTAACATTCAATGGGTAAGGATGTCTGTGCCTCACTTTTCTTCTGGTGTAAGGAGTTCACAACCTTGAGCAAGAATAAGACGTTGCAGTGCCTAGCTTCTATTAACAAGGAAGTCAGCATATAGAAGCATAACTAGATCAGTAGATATTGTTCAGATTGAAATGGAAATGGATGAGAGAAGAACCTTGCAGCTTTTTTGCAACATCTTGATGTGCTTGCACGGTTCATATTCTCCGAGCCATGCTTCACACTTTTTCTAACCCTAGGGACTGATTGCATGGAGTATAGGCAAGTAGCAAGCATAAATTTTGGCCAACATGCAAGCATCATGAGAGGTAACTAGTCTAGTTATTTTGGATGACCTTGTCTATAATATAATAATGGGTCTTCTTTGAATATATCCATCTTGAATGTGTTAGGAAAAATTAAAGACAATTTTCTGACTTTGTTTGAAGGGGCCTTGGCGCAACGGTAAAGTTGTTGCCATGTCACCAAAAAGTCATAGGTTTGAATTCTGAAAACAGTCTCTTGCAAAAAGCAGGGTAAGGCTGTGTACAATGGATCCTTCCCCGGGACTCCGCATGGCGGGAGCTTTGTGCACCGGGCTGCCCTTCTGACTTTGTTTGAGACAATATTTTATTTTCTACCATTTCTAGAAATCTTTCCGTGAGTTTGAATCGCGGAAACAACCTAGAATAGATTCAATGTGGTTCGATCCTTCCCTAAGACCTCACATTGGTAGGAGCTTTATGCACTAAGCTGCTCTTTTTTCTCATCCATCTTTTCAGCTCAACATTCTCATATAGAATCTCATAGCTGTTTTTATATGTTCAATTGTTTTCGATCATTGTTGTTGTCATCGTCAAGCCATGTTCTTATTCTTAGGCATTACTCCAATCCATAAAATTGATTTCCTTAAACCAAAAGCATCACAACACATTCAAAATCCCAAAACTTAAAGACACTAAACCTACCAATTTTTCACTCTATAAAAACCTATCACTACACAGTTGGAAAATTTTAGTTGAATAACAGAAATCCCATATACCTAGAACTTTTAATCAATAATATTTTGTCCACATATAACCAAGATCATAATATCCAACAACATATCCTGTAGATTGAAACCTGGCCACCAAAAGTCATGCTAAGCATAATCATTCCAATAGTCAAGGTTCCTAAAATCATTATAAGCTCTGTCCAAAGCAGTGAATTTGTTAAATGACTATTGGAACTGATTATTTTCATACACATGGAACAGGGAGTGTTAGAGATTAGAAATGAAATTGAATACAAAATTGAACTTAGTGACATGCAATCAAACAATTTATTTTTTGTAAAGATTAAGACAATCTAGAAAAACTCATATGAATCAAGGTATGCAGCAAAATATACTTGTCCTATAGCTTCTTGCTCATTGTACTCTCTGATAACACCATCTTCATGAATAGAACGGGGATTTCTTATCCTCTGAACTATTGTCTTGTTATTTAAGATATCTAAACATCTGGCAAAACTGGCACCAATTCCATCAATAGTTAGTGAGACAAAATCCAGAGCTCCACTCAGTGGCTGAACAACAAACCCAACAAAAGCACGCCCAATTCCATGAGCAAGACCAAGGAAACCATGCTGCCTAGCACTCTCTACAGGTTTTCTCAGCACACCAGACACTCCAAAAGCTACTCCTTGTGCAAGAGCTTCTGTTCCTTGAAGTATTCCATCACCAACACCAGTGATTCTCCTTGATGTAACCTGTAATATTGCACAGTTGAGTATCAGAACTCAAGAGCAAGTAAGAATAGGGTAAATGGAGCATTACCTGCTTTGATCTTAGTTGAAGAAACTGCCCATCAGTTGAAAGTTCTGCAAAACCTTTACTCAGTGATGCAAAGGTTGACTTTGTCATACCAAGAACATCTACTGAAAAGATCAAGTGTAAAGGATTGTGGATAAGATCTCTTTTAATGCGATCAACAATAGCAGGGATAATTGAACTCTGTCGCATGTATCTACTCCTGTGTATAACTTTCCTAAGGTGCACCTGAGGCAATGATACGACCAAATGAATTATCGTTAATAACAGATACCATAGCATAAGATTGTTGAGCAATCTTTCTTTACTTGTTTAACAACATGCTACTTTTAGCCAAGCTCTCTTGAGTCTTGATATAAAATGATGCCACTAAGAATAAAAATTATCTGCAGAAATTTTCTGGAACTACAAATAAATCTATGAAAATTAAACAGAAGGAAAGAATTTGATACAAGCTATAACCGTTAGATGAGGATCCATTAACTGATAGTGACAATGTAACAGTAAAAAAGCTCAGGCGTGTAACTCAAGCTACTTTTGACACCAAAGTTATTGTTATAGGACTAGCGGATTATTAATTGTTAGATAAAGTCAAGTTCAATCTCAAAGAACATTGATTCAAAGGAAGCAAGAAAATCATAACTTATTCTTTCATTCAATTAAGTGTAATCCAGTAATTGTTTGAGCAAAATTGGATGTAACTATTTACCTGAATTTTAAAAGCATTTCCCACAGCAGACAATATGGGGCCCCAAACACCCAGGGCACCAGGTGGTCGTTGAGCTGGTGCAGTCTCCAATGATATCTTCAACCTAATCTCTGAAACATCTATCAACCTGAATGACAAAAATTGAATAAATAAAATCTGCTACTGCACTAAAACTTGCAGGTCAATGTTGGCAAACAGCTATCAATGCCATAACATTTGGGTGTCTATCTCATGCACATATCAGCAAATGGGCCCCTCATATTATCAAGCCACAATCCAAGGTATGACAATAAGGTGCTGCTGCTATTGTACTTTGTTCTTTCCATGTTATTAATCTTGATTATGCAATTGATCTATCTAATTAATAATTTTAAAAGATGTATGTAGACGGTAAGCATTCGACTCATTGCATACCTCACATGCAGTATGCATGCCCATATGCAGTTATTATTAACAATATTAAAAACATTTGTTCATAAAAACAGCATACATAAAGTACATTTATCCACACATCCCATCATAATTCTATATAGTAAGCAATGTACATCATTATGCAGGGTTAAAGATATAAGAAATATGAAAAAAAAAATCAAAGTTAAGTAACATGAACAAAATAATTAATATAAAAATTAAGAACATAAACTAGATCAAAGATATAAGTAATATGCATATAACTAAGGTTCATAATCTCGAGCCGTGTCAAAGTTTGTTTTCAACTAAATAGAATGATATAATTTTGGTACCATATCACACCGTCCTAGTACGATTTCAATATGTATTTAAATTATTATTATTTATATAATTAATTTTGCTTAATGTAAATAATTTTTAATTATTTTATTACAATTAACTGTTTAATTAATAATCAATTATATTGTTAACATATGTTTGTTCTTTTATTAATCTTTGTTAATTAATTTGATCATATGAGTTTTTAGAATAAAAAATGCTTGTAATTGATACCGGGGGATAGGATCCCCATCCAGCTTAGCAAGTCTAGCCTACATGGCATATATCAAACTCAATTACTCACAGAATATATTGAGGCATGATCCACACAAGATCCACAACCCACAACCCTCAAAATCCAATAACCCATTAGGGTTTGGGACCTCTATAAAAGATTGGCAATGGTGTAAGGGACCTATGGTATGAAATCCTAATCATTCTTCTTCTACATTTTTGCTATTGTTCTTTTATCATGGAGGGGATGATAACATAGGCATCGAAGATGCCTTGTCGAGAAGATTCCTCTGCAAGCCCTCTAACGCATATTGATCTACACAAGTCCGACCGTGTGAGAAAGCTTTGTCAGGTGCAATGAGAGAAATTTTTCTGAGCAGCAACATTGGGCTGTCTGTGGGAACATGAGCGAAAGACGTTGAGAATGAGGAAGAAGACCGGAGAGGTCAACTATAACGGAAGAAGATAGTGAGTCAATGTCTTCTTTCGTATATCTCCTCAACCTCACATGGAAGGGAGGGAGCCCATGATCGCAAGCCGACCATGACAAAGAAAGAGCATGGTATTAGGGTTTTCAATCCCTCCACTCTCCACCCCCATCTCCTTAACCCATCAAAGCCCACCGCAGTCTGATCCATTCGAGGAGCAGGGATGCCACTCCCATGGCCTTTCTCTCCCTTCATCCCCAGTTGACACCCTAACCATGGACAAATCTCAAACCCTAGGGATCAACGACGGCTCCTCTCCGAAAAGCAACCCTTCTAGATCTGTGGTGAGTTATCCACATGGGACAGAGGAAAGTTTCTTCCCAAAGCTGACCATCCGGAGTTGAGGCGTGTTTAGAATATCAATTAAGTGGGAGTTGATTGATTCCATCAACCTAACGATATAAATAGTTAACCTAAGGTTTAATTAAAAACCCAACTTCATTTACGCACCTCTCTCTCTCGATTTCTCCTCCCCAATTCATCGCCGCCACTACCGGATCGCAATCGCACCGCCGCCTCCTTCCATGTCTACAATAGTTGTCATTATAATTACTCATATGTTGTTGTGTACACATGTGTATGGTGTGTACTCTAGGAGTTATCATATTTGGCTATCTATTTTCTGTAGCATACACACGAGTGTGGTGTGTACTATAGGTGTTTCTATTTGACTAGCATGATGTTTAGTAGACACCTGTTGGACTCTCTTCATATATATACATATAGTTGATAGAGCATGCTTTTGGATGTACTCATACGGTTGCATTGATGATGATTATGTTTGAGTCATGTGTATTAGCATCTTGCACATCACTGCATTGTATGCACGTTGTCGATTAAATCTCCCTCTGTGGTTGAGAGAGTCGTCAGTCATATATATTCTGCACACTCGGCAACTCAGGGGTAGTGATAGCTAAAGTGCGTGCAACTTCTCATGTCGTGCTCACTTGACCACTCAGGGGTAGTGGTAGTGGAGTCGTGCAGTGACCTCTTGTTATGTAATTAGATAGCTACTCTTGCATCCTGCCCGACCAGCCACTCAGATGTAGTGGTAACTGGAGTCGTGAGCAGTTATCACAGTCCTGTCCACTCAGTCACACAAATGTCGTGGTAGATAGAGTGGTGTGTAGGAGTCACGAATATGTACATATGCAGATGATGCATGTTGCATATCTTGGAGATACTTGTTGTATATGCTTGTGATATGCTGTATTTGCTTGAGATATGGATGTTGCATATGCCTGACATTATCATACATGTTTATGCTATCATATGTTGCTCATGTTGTGCGAGCAGATCTGTTGCAAATCCTAGTAATTACTGATCATTATACCTTACTTGTTAGACCGACTCTGGTATGTATATTTATTATGTCATTTATGGTTGGGTACATATTTCTTATACTTTGATCTCCTTACACATTTAACCATGCACTATCTATTTTCCATTACATACTAAGTCATTTGGATTTACCACTCCATGTACACTTTCTTTCCCCAGGTAGTAGATAGATGATATATGGAGTCGCTTGGAGGTCCTGTCCGCCAATCCCATGTCGCATCAAGAGTTTTTCCCATTATTGCTTTTACATGCATTTTGGTTACTTTTCCGAACTCATTCATGTAACTTGAGCGTGGATTTTAGTCTTGTGGTGTACTTTTATTCGGTTATGGTACTTGTTGTGTTACGTCATACCGGTACGCAGTCATCTTATGTTTTCCATGTTTTTGAGTGGATTGGGTAAATCCCTCTATTGTGTAGTTGGTTGTAATATATCTTCCGTTGTGTATTTATTCTTCATTTGTAGACTTATATTATATTATATCAAACATTATCATAAGGGGTACCATCCGTTTTGTCGGACAAGTACACCTCTAGAGTGTGACAGTTAGCCTTCCAAGTTGAGGGATTGAGGTGATCTTTATTATTCACTCCCCGACTTCATTGGCCTTCTAAGTTGTGGGATTGAAATGACCTTTATTATTCTCCCTGATTTCACTCCCTTCCGAGTTGTGGGATCGAGACGGCCTTCTTTATTATGCTCTCCCTGCTTTACTAGTCTTTCGAGCCATAGTTTCAAATCACGACTTGTATTGAAGTTTCAATTTATAATGGGAAAGATATGGTTTTAGTATCGCATCGTGTCGATATGATTTTAATATTTTTAAAATATATATATAAATAATAATATTTTTAAAAAAAAATATGGGATCATAACACCCATATATGGTAAATAAATAATATTTTATTATATAGTTTATATATATATATATATATAATGGAATAGTTTTATTAAGATTTGATTAAACCTATATTTAGATTCTCTATTTATAGTTGGAGTTGATTAAAATCATTAACCTAAGTTTAATTTGTCCACTACGTTGCACCGCGCGCGTCTTCACCGCGACTCGCGAAGATCATGGCAGCCGTGGAGGACCCGATGGCCTCCGCGACTCTGCGGAGGACTCAATGGTCTCTAAGACCCTGAGGAGGACCTAATGGCCTCCGCGGCCCTAACGGCCGTCGCTGTGGTCATCACAAGGCCGCGATAGCCTGCAATGTAAGTGCTGAGCGAAACGACAAATTTCTCTCATTTCGCCTCGCACATTACGAAATTTTAAACCATGTTCTGAACCAAGCGATCAAGGTGGTCTTCTCCATTATCCACTCCACCAAAGGGATCCAAGCGGTCTTTTTTATTATCGTCTCCCCCCGAGCATTTGAGGTGGTCTTAATACGCTCTCTGCGTCTTCATTGGTCTTCTTTAGAGATCACACGCAGTACTCTTATATTGAGATAAGTGAAAGTAACTATTGCATTTCACCATAATAAGATATTTATTTAACCCTTACAAGGATAATACTACGAGAATTAATTTTTGTTAATTGAATATTGAGTGAAATTAAAGAAAGAAATAACTTTGAAATGTTTAATAATAATGGCTAAAAGTGGATAATGCCAGAGAATAAATTAAATTTGAGTTGATATTAATTTCCCTTTTAAATTTTATACTTCATGCATATATATTCTAAACCCAGTATGCGGCTAAGAGAGGATACTGAGATTCTATTTTTTCACTTCATTAGGTTTGCTTAGAGAAACTGAGAGGCCATGATGGAAAAGGCTTCTACTTTCATAATTTTCATTTATTTCCATTACATGGAAATATTTCCTTTGTAAAAATCGTTGTGTATTTTCCTTTCCATGGAGTTTTCCCCTTCCTGCTATAGTTGCTTTTGTGTCTCTTCCTATGCTAATTTGTGTTTTGATTAGTCATTGATATTGTCACGAGTGCGGTGCACCGCTTCCTTATTCATGAAATGGAGCCCTCCAATTTCAATATCAAGAAAAGATTAGAGAAACTTTTAGATGATTCTTTAATCGAGAAGAGCATGTCATGTGAGGATAGTTATAAATGAAGGTAACAAAACCTATACTTGAAGAAAAACCATTATGACCCTAAAAAGAGTGAACAAAAGGAAATATGTGTAGAAGCATGTCTATTAACTTGACCATGAAGACGGAAAATGCATCCTTAGCAGGATTTATACTTAAAATCATAAGTAATAGTCATAGGAAATTCATGGATAAAACAAGCAGATTTTTTAGGTTTGTGATGGGTCTAAGTAAGAATGGAAATTCAGTGCTAGTAACCCTACTTGATAATACCCTTACCATTGATAAGGATGTTGGGATTTTTGTCCCCTATGCGTTATGGCAACTAAGGATTTTGATGAGGGAAAGAATTAAGTTAGATTTATGATTGATTAAACTTGTGTGTTAAGTTGCACAAGACCTATCATAATACAGGTTGACTTGGCATGTCAAAGTGAAAGATGGCTCGATGGCTCAAGGTTCATGAGATTGAGAAGAATGGTGCATCTGAGGAACCACAAGATGAGGAATATTAGAGCATGATAAGTCAAGGGGGTAAATTGTGAAAGCAAAGGCATAAAGAATGACATTAGGCGGAGGTGAGGGCTTGGAGCATACGAGGGGCGTAGCTTGATAGAGGATCTCAGGTCTTGGAGAAAACTATACAAGAAATGCGAGTGGGGTTGTATACAATAAATGAGGGTAGATGACAACTTGGTCAAACTCCATCTTAGATGTGATTGAAGTTGGGATAACCAATTGACTGATGGTTAAGAAAATTAGACCCCAAGTGTATTAGTGGTTTAGTGGTCAGTTGACTAGTGTCTGAAGGAGAATCTCCCAAGTGTTTGGGGTTTGTGGTTTGCCCAAACTACTAGTACCGGTGATCCAATAATCCAAGTTAAGTCTAATTGGGGCATCCTGAGTTGACTAGTGAGTAAGGATCAGTTGATTGATAAGTAATGATCAGTCTAACAGTCAACTGATGTTCGTTTGAAAATGGACAATGTTTTCCAATTGATTGAAGTTCACTGGAAGAGATTTATGAGTTGACTAAGTCAAAGATGCTACCACGACCAATTCAAATATAGTCTAAGATGAAAGTTTCAATCGATAAGATCTAGAGGATAAATTGACTATTAAGTGATGATTTGTCAAATGATTGTTGCCACATCAACTAAGGATTCAAAGAGAAACCTATAAAAAGGGCTTGAGGCACTACGAGGTATCAACCATCTAGTGCAAACAATGCCTATATCCTTCTCCATGAGTTATTTTAGACTTTTTCTAACATAGTTGATCCACCTAATGAATCATAGGCTATGGATGTAGTAGTTTTGGGGAATCGTGAACCACATTAAATCAACAATGTCTTCCTGGTTTGCTCTTCTTTGTGTTTAATTTATTTTCACTATACACATTTTTAAGAATGCGGAGATCGAAAGTGGTATTCAACCCTCGACCACACCAACACCCAAACCAATAAAGGACCAATTAACTAGGTAACATAACTAGGATAATATATTGATGTAAGATTAGTGAAAGATGAAATGTTACTAACTTATAACCTAAAATATAGGGTTTTAAACCTGGTATTAGATGTCTTGCAAGCTATGGAGTTATTTTCATTAACTAAGAAAGTTATGGACTGAGAATGTACACTCAAAGAGAGCTATAATAATGTGACCATAAATACTCTCAACTAGTGTGGTGATTGTAGAAAGTTTACTATAGTTTGATATGGGCGAAACATCTCGTTCCACTCATGGACCGGCACCGACACCGGCACAACATTGACACTCGAAGGCATCTGGACCTATCGCCCATCCCCAACGACGCGTTTAGACATGTCGCCCGAGCCTGGTGTACTCGCGGTCGTCGCAGAATAGGGATCGTAGGTTTAAACTTTAATAATAAACACAAGTTAATAATTTTAATCAAACTCCTCACTATGATTGGGATAATTTAAATAGGGTTAATTAAAGTCTAATAAAATTATCTCATTAGTTTAATAATATATATATTTAAAAATATAAATTTTTTAATTTTATTTTTTATATCTTTTATTTTTAAATATTTAGATTAAATTTTTTATTTTTAGTTAATATATTTTATATTTAAAAAATACAAAAAATTATGTCGGCACGACACTATAGGTGCCGAAACCATTTCTTTCGGTCTAGGACCAAAATCTCAATACAACTCAAGATTTTAAACCATGCTCTAAAGAATATTGACGTAAGAAATTTGCTTAAATTGAGTCAATCTTTTGAAGGAATAGATTTGCAAAATATTAACAAAGACAAGATAGATGGAATAAGAACTTCTAAATGAAGGTTGTGGTCTTTGCAAAGGAAGATAAGCAATTGCTTAGATGCAAACGAAGATAAGTGATTATTGAAGGTGATGGACACAAGACTCCAACAATTGGGATTTGATTCAAATGGAGACTAAGAAGATGAAGGAAGAAAGACTTAATGCGACTACAAAGTTGGAAGAAAGGAAGATCTCCTATACTAAAGGGGCGGGAAGCTTCTATTGGATAGCGAGTCTCTCCATTAGATTTTGAAGAAATGGTCTACATTTGTGATTTATTGATGGTAATGATCATGGTTTGAAATCTCGTATCATGCCATGCGGAGCAGTCAAAACTTATCGTTCTAGTAAATCTTTGAAACTCAATACCACTCGAAGTAAATTTAAAATTTGGAACTATGTAGTACTTTATGTCTTTGATAAAACAATTTTATTCTAGTATAGTATTGATGCTCCGATGCATGGTGTTGATGACAAATTGAAGGTTGGAGGAAGGAGATGAAACAAAGGAAGGAGACATTGTTTGTACAGAGTGGTATCTAGTTTTAGTAATCTATCGAAATGATATGTTTTGACCATTTTGTTCAGTATGGTACACAATTTAAAATCATTATAGGCATAAACAATGTCTCCTTCTAGTCATGCATCGAAACATCGACACGATACCGAACAATACTGTTCCATTCAAAGATCCAAATTTTGAGACGACTTGAGATTTTGAACCTTGGTAGTGATATTATTTTGGATATTAATTTAATTTTTAAGATAAATCGGATTAAGATGAACTTTAATTTTAATGTTAATGGCTCTAGTAGGTGAGTCTTGTGACGACAATTAATTAAGTTTAAATTGATCTCAATTTAGAGTCAATTTAGGTGAGTACTGGCAAGTCAATTTTAGTCATTTTTTTGTTCACTTGGTTTAGGGTTTTCGAGATGCCAATATATATTTGAGAAATTTGACTTTTTGATATTTATCCATGTGATGCAACCCTATCCTCTTCCTCTCCTGTGTCTCTCCTTCACAGCTCCTTGTCACTCGCTAGCCAACCGTGCACATCATCATGGCTAACCACTAGCCTCACAATAACCTCTACCATTTTCTTGATCCCTCACCTCCATTTTATGTTTGTCACAAACCCATCATTGCCCTACTACCAGGGTAACGCTGGTGCCAATATATGCCATGGAGTGGGTCTTTTGAGAATTTATTAAGTTAATATGATTCTTGGAGGTTAACAATGTAGTATACCCTGACAACTGCCATCAAGGATATGCATTAATAAAATTCTACTTTTCTAGTGCAGCAAATGATACTTTTGCTAGAGGAGATAATGAAAATAAAGAAACCAAAACTGAGTTTAATTTATAAGGATGGAGGTGAGGAGGCGATCAAGGTTCTTTTTGAAATGTCAATGCTAGAAGTTGCTCATGAGAAGGATATTGAACTTGAATATCTAACTTAGCGAGGAGTTTTCCTAATGAATTTTGATTTAAGGTGCAGAAGGCTGCAACAAGTCATTTCTTAAAGCGCTCATCTAGCCACGAATACATGATCTTAACTGAGGTTGGGATTTATGATTTGCAAGGATTTAGAGTCGTTTAGTCATCCTTCTTAATGTGAAATGAAATGTAAGTTGGCTTGTTGTGATAATTAATTCATGGTAAATGATTTTAATTAATATTTGTTCTCATTCACATCTTGCATATCTAGTTGCTGACAGAGCTTTGACGTGTCTAGAGTTAATTGCATATAGTGCAATTTCTTTGATTTAGGTGTTTTCATGTTTCATTACATATGAAAATGAGCATGGTCTTCAAAAATCTCACTATTGTTCTATGCTTCCCTTTTGATATGCATAGTTGTCTGATAACACCTGTTGATGACATGTTAACAAGAAATAGCAAGCACATATGAAATCTGGCACTAAAGCACAACCAAATAGAACAAATAAACAATAAATAAATTACTTAAACTATGGAGTTTCAGCTTCATGCCCTGAAAGGATTGCATAATATTATTTTTAATATTATAAAGTTTTGATTCTGTTTTGTGAAAAAGGTTGCATGATTACTTATATTGAATTGACAAACTAATGAATGAAATTATCTATACTATAAAGTCTTGACTCCATGCTCAAAAAGAGTCTTTAGGTCCTTTCACGTATTATATAAGCTTCATCCGATTTTTATGAGATACATTCTTTATCAGGTGAATTGTAGATTGTTCACCTTTTCTTTTGTGAGATGCATTTTACATTATTGAGTACATTGTGGGTTGTCCAATCTTTCTTTGAGATGATTTTTTATTATTGATTGGATTGTTATTTGTTCATCCTTTATCTATTTACATAATACACTTTGTATTGAGTGGATTGTTCACCTTACATATATATAAAATTTTTATTGAATGAATTGCGAGTCATTCACCATACATGTAGATATCTATGATGGTGAATTGCGGGTTGTTCACCTCTATATTTTTAACCATGCTCATTTCAATTCTGATAACACCTGTGTGTGACATGTAGATATGTATTGCGGGTTGCTCACCTCTATATATGATGCAACTTTTATTAAGTGGATTGTGTGTTGTCGGCCCTCTATAATATGTGTGTGTGCGCGCGCGCGACAAAAAAAAAACTTTTAACCATCATAAAAGAGGAAATATGAGAAATGAAGAAACCGCTTCAAAGAAATTCAAAAGCAAATTCTGATAAGAGATTAATTTGGTTAAGTTGGCAGAAATAATAGCGCTGATTACTTACTGCTAGCTTCTTTTATGAGATGTACTATATCATGCACTTTTTCTTTATACTCACTTTACATATTATGCTCACATTCTAGAGATCTTTGCCTTCAGGTTGTTCATCAAAATTTGTTTATGGTACTGATAGAGTTCCTTCTTCAGAGGTATGCATAATGCAGTTTGCTTGCTCCATGGCAGATCTAACTTTGCATGACATTTTCCTATACCTATTCTGTCTGTCACGAGTGATCGGAGGTTGGTGGCACTAGGTATAGTGGTGCCAAAGGCTATGGCAAGCTTGTTCACACCAAATTTAAACCAAATCTGAACTAGAAAAGCTGCAGCAACTCTCACAAATTGGGAGCAATAGGAACCCATTCAAGCGGTCATAAGATGAGCAAGAATTGGCTTCAGTATTATTGCAGGAAATGTAGACTCCATTGACATCAATAAGGCTAATATTTAGTCACTGCCATTGGTGATGATTAAAAAATTAGCTTCACCTTCTACTTGATGGAGGTGCGACGAGGCAAGTTGGGGGAAGGGATTTTGTAGTGATTCTAGACTCGGAGAATCTGCTGCAACAATTGATTCAACTATGGATGAATTTGTAGACAAAAAAAAGGCTGAATTGGAGGGGAATAAATTGAGACAATGGGAAGATCCACATATATCCAAGGAGGTTTACCTATAACTTATTAATGAGATTCACTAAACAAATTAGAACATCCATATCAGCTACCCTATCTAAAGATTTTACTCTAAACTTTAGATAGAGTAGCTAAAAAACTTTTGCATCAGCTACTCTATCCATTCCCCAAATTTAGATTTGATGAATAGTGATTCTCTAAATTTAGGGAATGAAACTTCTACCCTAAAAATAAAATAATATTTCT
>JBBMJZ010413113.1:19427313-19447553 GCA_037833815.1 Zingiber zerumbet | reverse complement strand
TCGGTTTTGCTGCAGGTTCGCCGGAGCACCCGTGGAGCGAGGAGGGAGCGCCATATTTCCCAGCGTTCGTTGACCCCTGGTTCGGACAGGAACACCAATATTTCACACTTACATGGAGAGTCCTGGATAAGTTGGAGGCTCCAATTTTAACGGCGTAAAAAATCTAACTATCCTATGCTGCAACAATTTCACAAATTTCAAGTAATTCAATTAATTCTTTTGCTACCAAAAATTATTGTTATCATGGCAGCTTCTTCTTGTCATTATCATGAATCCTTAGTTTAAGATCATTCCTTCATTCATGGCCATGCGAAAATTGGATTAGTTTAATCAAAATTTCATGCTTCCCATGTTTGCCAACATCAAATTGGCACCAAGGATTAAAAGTTTTCTCCATGTTGATCCACACAAATGAAACATTTTATTGCACTCTTCAACTGGCATGCTTAGCAGCTCAAGACAAACAAAACCTATGAGTGACACACCTAGATGCTTCTCGTACTTCTTCTAAGACTTTCATGATGTTGTCGTTGAGCTTCCACAATCTAAAGTGAGGCCTTCACGACTCTTCCAAACACGACGACATGATACGAGAAAAAGTAAGGAGAAGCATGAGTTTTCACAATGCCGCTAAAGGCTTCTATGACTCTTCACAAGATGAACCAGAACAAAAAGGGAATCAAAGGCTTCGCAACAATTTATGCTACTTTAACTAAAGGTGCATCTTGTGTCTCTTACAAAGATGCAACTTTTCCATGACTATTCCTAGTTTCTGCAACATCAAAGCGAGGTAATGAGTGTTTAATTTTCTTCTCTGCAAGCAACGCTAAGTATGCCTGACTGCCCAAGCTTCCTTCTAACCTCAATCCATTAATTCTTGCTTCTGCTTAATGTTTTGATAGTTTCCACTTATCCACCTCTCTTTTTTCCCTTCTCTTTTGGTGTACAAAACAGCTTGAATATTGGCACTCAGCATGGATGGCACACCATAATCCAACTGAGGACCAAAACCTCAGCTTGGCTCAAGATTTGAAATCTTAATTAGCACCATCATTCATACATTTTCTTCTTGCTTAAACTTGAACTCAATAGCTATTTGGGAATATTTCACATCTTTTATCTTTAAAAAAAATGTAAAAGCACGTCCATTTATGGTTAGAAATCTCATATCATTTTCACAAATGTTAAAATCTCATATTGGTATAGATAATTTCCTCTATGTTAATCATTACAAATGAATATTGTATCATACCAACATTCAGCATGCCTCAATACATTATGACACACGTCCATATAAATTTAAATAATTTTTTGTTTCACCCTGCCTTTCTAAATTTACAATTCGATCGATTATCTAATTCTTATAAATAATCATACTGAATTGAAGAAAATTATAAGAGTATAACAAAATTCATCTTGGCATACATTTAAGTAAGAAAAACAAATAAAATCATTTTTTATCTGATTACTAATTGGCATGTTCTTGTTAAAAATAAAATTTTTAAGTGAAATAGAATTGAATAAGCAAAAACCATATAAATTTATCTCGGCATCCATTAGCAATTGTTTAAACATAGACTACAAATTTAATTTACATGACTATCTAATTGTTATAATCTTATTTTAATGTAAATTAACTAAATGAATAACTATTGGAGGAATAAAGTGTACCTCAATTTATTAAAACATGCTTAGATGTATGTCAAAGCGTGTGGAATGGCAACACAACACAATGTCGAAAACATATCATTTGCACTAGGATTGAAACTCTTATTAAACTTTACCCTCAGGGATGTAGTTGACTTATTTTTTATTCTTCTTTATCTCCTCCGTCATTCCACCTCTAGTTTGACACAAGCACCATGAATTGTTACTGTAGTACAATACCAAAATCATATTGTTCTAATTAAAAACCAAATCTCTGATATGGCTTGAGATTTCAAACCTTCCTTGCTTGTACCTCTTTCTCATTCCTTCTTTCCTAGTTTCCATATAATATCTTGCAATCTTGCTTATTTTGTTGCTTTTATTGCATGATTTCTATGTTCAGAACCTAAATTCAGAGGATTACATATTAGAAAATTTAAAAATGTAAAATTGTTGATTTTTCATGGTTAAGTTCAGCATTCATGCTTATTGGCCTAGTAGTTTTCTTATATTAGTTGTTTGATACCATCCTTCTTTGCTAAACGAGTATATGTTGAAAAGCCTTAAAAAATTATGTTAATATACAAGACAAGGGGTTGTACATATAAAAGGTATATAGATAGATGTAGAGAGGATTATGTAGGGATTAACTATAATATTTTCCCAATTAAAATATGTTATCAAAATGAGAATACTGTTATTCCCATCCCTCTTCATCGACCATTCGTGTTTAGTTCTGGCTCGCTCTTTTGTTGCACCTCATTATCACAAGTACCTTCATCTATGTCTATCTTAGCACTGGCATACTTCTTATTGCAAAGCCTCCTCCTTGTTCCACATCGCACGACACCCTTAATCACAACACTAGCATGAAACCTATTATGATCCTTCATCACATCATCATTGGAGGAATACAAAGCCAAATCATTTGTTACTCTTCTTTTGTATCGTCGGTTGCTCTACCAGAGCTTCATCGCAATTCATTTGCATCTAGTGCTTGAATTTATCTCAAGAAGACTATCCATTATTGTTCCTTGCTTTATCCGAGCAGACGAATCAAATTTGCTGTTTGCATATCTGATTTCTTTGTTTGGCATTGCAGCTTCTTAGAATTTCTATCGTCACAATGCCATAAGCTACTTACCGTCCCTTCACCCCTAGCCATTCAAAGTTTTTATTGCTCTATGGTTATCACTAGTGAGAAACTTAACGAGAATAACTGTATGAACTGCAGTAGTCAAAATTTAGCTCATGATCCAAGGCAATTGGAGCATCTCATCAAGTGAGTTGCCAATGTTTATGAGCCAAATAGAGTTGTATGGAAGTGAATCAATGCTCAATTATTGGATCTCCTATGGCATGATGTTGTTATATTAATAGAAGAGAAGTCACACGCATGGGATCCGTACGCTAGTGATATCTCTATTGCTCATGAGATGTTGGGAAATCTCCTCCAGTTTCATCATTCTAATAAAGAGGCAACTACTCATTTCAAAAATTTACTTTAGATAAAATATCCAATAATGATGTGGGAAACAATGCTTTTGTAATTATGTATACTCCTAAAAATGAAGCTGAAAATATTCCATAAATCATGGTTCATGATTCCGTAAACTATGCGATATAATAGATAGCATAGCTAGTTTTAGTAGAAGATTAAGGTTGTTTAGTTTTTATTAGAAATTTTATTTAAATAATTTAGGAGTTTATTATAAAAACTTTGTTATTTACAAAAAATAAGTCATGTAGTCAATCTATAAAAAAGGGGTTAGGATCTCATGCATTGGATAAGTTTTTAAGTTAATATAAATTTCATTTTTAACACAGTATTAGAGATAAAACTAGAAGGGGAGTCTCGGTGCAACGGTAAAGTTGCTTTCGTGTGACCTAGATGTCATGGGTTCAAGTCTCGGAGACAATCTCTTGCAAAGTAGGGTAAGGCTGCATACAATAGACCATTTCTCGGAATCCCACATCCTTGGGTTGCCCTTTTTATTAGAGATAAAACTAGGTGATTCAATTTCAATACTAATTATCCTTTAATTTTCCAACATCCTATCATCCTCAAGCTTCAATACTGCTCTTATCCACAAATTGTCTACACTTCAATGCTTGATTTAGTTCCTTGTAGCTTGTTTTTATTACCACTTTTTATTGTGATTCCATTCTCTCCTCATCATCGCATATCACTTTCTTCATCACATCCTCTCCACTTTCACCCCTTTTACTAGCCTACATAGCTGGATTCCTTTCTCTAGTTTTGATCATTGGCGATTTACCTTTGTAGCTCAACTTTCTTATTGATTTTTCCCTATTTCCTTTTAGCAACCTTCATAACTAGATTTTATTCTCTAGTCTTCATCAGTAGTGTTGGATTGAAAGAGCTAGAGGGGGATAAATAGCGCTCGTGCCTTTTTCACATTTTCATAAAAACTTGATCAAAATAACACAGCGGAATAAAGATAATAGCAAAAGAAAACAAACGTTAAGTTGGTTCAGAGCTTATGACGACTCCTACTCCAAGGTCCACGATCGACGATTGCATTCGTTAGGCAATCCACTAATAGTTTGGAGAATTACAAATGAATATAATTAAAAGACAAATGTAAATGAAAACAATTATACCGACGACTTAAAAGTTTAAGGCTTGCGCGTTGTCGTCGAAGTAGCATTTCGGCGTCGTAGAGTGGATTTCGAAGAGCACACAAGTAGAGAAATCGTTTGGAATGATGATCTTGAGGTGTTGGTCGACCCGTCTTTTTATAGCCCTGAGGGCTGACATGGCGTCACCTCAGTGAAGCTCTATCTGACGAACTTTACCACCTCCGAATGCTTGGACCCATCCGAGCACCTGGATTGTGACGTGTGCTGGCCAATTAGTGAGCGCCACCTCAACTGCGGCCTAGCCCGGGCGCCTAGATGCCCATTTTCCAGTCAATCTTCCAACTTCGATTTCTTGCACCACAGAGTTAGCACAACAAGCAAACTATATCATTTTGAATGAATTTGACCGTCTCGGGACTGTCTGGTTCTAACTTTCGGATTTCAATGAAACCCTAGGTCGAATCGACGCCTATTGTTCCCTCAATGTGGAACATGTCCTCACCTACTCCCTTCAAGAGAGTTTACCTGATGTCAAACCGATCCCTCAGACCGTTTAGACTTTTGCTCAGCATCCGAGACTTCAGGACTTTCCGCTGGATTTCCGATCCCCGACCCATCGTCTTCTGCCAGGTGTCCATGACCTCAGGGAATTCCACGTACTATCCTTGACTCATAGGATTTTTCGCCTGATGCCCTCAACCTGCTAAGACTTCTGCTTAATCTTTCAAATCAGGACTTCCTTGCCTAGCCGCAACTAAAGATTTCCCTTTGCCTAGTGTCCACTAGGACTTTCTTCTTGCCTAAGATCACTTAGGACTTTTCTACACACTTATTCAACCTTATCAATACAATAATAAGACTTAATCTTTGGACTCTTTGCCAATATCAAAACTCAAGTTCGATCATCTAATACTCCTTACACCAACAATTAGTGGTGTATCTTTGTTGCTTGGCCTTTGTTGTTGATTTTAGCCTTTATAGCTAGATTCCTTTCTTTAGTCTTCGCTATTAGACTATTATTTTTGTTGCTCAGCCTTCATTATCAATTTTTTTCAATTTCTCATTAACTTTTACGACAAGTTTTTACTTATAAAAACTGTTAGAACTTGTAGAAACAACTATCGTAGCACAATCATAAAACGTAAGGAGGCTAAGATCTCTTATTGATAAGTGATAACGTTAACAAGGTTTCAACTACTTGTTCATTGGTGTAGCCTGGATTCAAAAAGCATGATTGGACATGGTTAAGAAACGGACCAGTTCTACTAACATCAATTATTCCTCAACTTCAAAAGGGTACAAGTGTTATTATCTTCTATCAAAAGAGTCCTATATTTGGAGGATGTTACTTTCAATAGACAAGTGTTTTATTTCACCACACCTTAGCTTTTTAGGAGAATTCCATATTAGAAAATAGGAACCAAGATTTCTTACTTGACCTTTCTTGCTCAACCTATAATACCTCCAATATTTAAATTAGTACATGACTTTATGCTAAATCCTATGGCTAAATTTGTATCGAATCCTATATTTGAATTCGTATCTATGCATGAAAATGTTAACTCTGTCATTGAGAATATGAGACTTGACAAGGTGTAATCGAAGAAGAAGACGACTATCCCTGAACTAATGCAAGTCCAAGAATCCAACCTAGATGCTAAGAATGAGAAAAGGAACTACAGCATGCACAAAACAACTTTTATATCCACTTGTGAACTTCCTATCTTTTAAAGAAAAATGTTATAAGTATTGAATTGAAAAAAAAAAAACACTGCCACCGCCATACCTGCCATACGCACACCCATTCCCCTACCCCTTCTCTTTTCTTTTTCCCTTCTTCTTCCCTATTCCTTCTTCTCTTCCTCTTCTTCTCTCCTCCAACAGCAACAAGCACAGCAGCAGCTCCCTCTCCTCTTCTTCTTCCTCTCCAACAAAGGCAACGGCTTCCCTCTCCCAGCTCTCACCCAACAACATGAGCTGCAGCCCTTCTCTTCCTCTTCTAGGGCTTTCTTTCCGCAACAAGAGCAGTAGCCTCTCCATTTTCCCTCCTTCTCTTCTCTCTTACTGCCCTTGCTGTCTTTGCATCTCGAAAGCAGCCGCCGGAGCTAGCCGAGGCCGCCAGCACAAAGGGGAACGCGGCCCTAATTGTTGCCATTTTCAAACAACCACAGCAGCTCTTAGAAGTATATTTTGATTTGTTTTTACGATGTATAGTTAGAATGGTTATTTAGATCAAAATGGAGGACTCATGTAAGAATGCTAAATAGCACGAGGAAGCAAGATTAAAAATGATCCTTTGATTTCGAATCATAGATAATGTTCAGATTTGATGTTATTATTCTTATTGGATGCCATTTTGATCATTTAAGGTATTGTCATATATTTGTAAATACGAGTTCGAATGGAACACGGTGATCTATTGACACTCGAACTTTTTGCTATACATAAAGTGGATACATCTAATCTTTGACGCTCAAATAATTATCCTTGTGCATGAATAAATAGAGAAATTGATTACATGTATATGTTTGTATAACTGTTTTAGAAAGAGGATTCAAATGATATTTAAAAGTGAAATGAGGGTTTAAAATAATTAAATCGTAGAAGGGTAAATAATTGCTGTTATTTCCTATTCATATGTGGGTTTCATATGGGGATTAAGAAAGAGAAGGTTGTTTTAAAAATTAAAATGGATACTCTAAATTACTATTCCGTTGATACCTATGTTTATGCTGCTTGACCTTCCATACTATTGATACTTCATATAATTGATACTTGGAGCTCTCTATTATATAACTCTTACTACCTTATTGATGATACCTAAATGAATTGACATGATGCATGTGAAAAGGTTAACTTAGGTTAGTCGTTCACCGATAAAATATTAATTTAGAATTTAACAATTGTGATAAACAAAGAAAATGAAATACTAAAAGTGAAAATTCTGAGCCTAACCTTATATCAGGCACACATGAGTAATGGTGGCGTGATATAGTCTGTGATCAGTATTTATTTGTGCGATGGCATTCTATTGTTGTAGTCCGGCTTTTAGCTCATATGTTAGATAACTTATGGCATTATTATAATATTGGCTCCGTTATTCACTTCTTAGTTATCAATTTTAGACCATTGATATACATGTTGATACTCACATGGTTTATGATATTTACTCATGTTGATATTATACCATGGATGACGTGAATACCTGTTGATTGCATAATAAGACTTGAAAATTTATCTTAATTGATGATAGCATGTAAAGATAAATTCTAATTCCAACATACAAATGTTAATTGATCATAAATATACATTTATGTATATTATTTGAAACTTATAGAAGAGTCAAAAGTTGTAATAATAAATTGTGCTCCTTTGACCTCTTAAATAAGATTAAAATCATGTATATCTATTCTGATTACCCACTTAGTCATTTGGCTTACTATCTGCTCCCCTTGGCCTCTAGTTTTGCAGGAACAGACATAATTTTGATATTATAGTTGATTTCAGCATGTTGCTTCCTAGTTTGTTTTATTTTTGTGTCATTGTATTTAAGTTTTATTTCATATGTCATCTTATCTGTATAGTTTATTGTCTATGAAAAATATGAGATATATGATACATAAAGTTGATGAATTTCTTGATTATTCTGTTTAGATAATTCATAGGTTCTCTTTTATTATATTGTCACCAAGTGGAGTACCGGGAATTACACCCCCGAGACGTGATAAAAAATTAGCAACACATAGACTTCTTGGTACCTTATATACATACCGCCACCTTATCTGATGCATTATCCAATGAGAAATGAAAACGAGCTATGAATGAAGAAATTGAGACATTAATGAAGGACTAAACATGAAAGTTGTGAAATTGCTAGTAGGAATGAGAATTGTAGGATGTAAACGTGTTTATAGAGTGAGTGGATGGATTAATAGAGAAACTATATGGCCAGGTTGGTAGAAAAGGGCTACACTCAAACTAATGGGATTGAATATCAAGAAACTTTTGTTCTAACTTCAAAAATGAATCTTGTTATAATTCTACTGTCATTGGTAGCTAATTATAGTTGGGAGTTACAACAATTTTATGTCCAGAATAGATTTTTTTTGTGGAAAATTAGAGGAAGAAATTTATATGGAGGTCACACTAGGATATGAACATAATTTAGATGCTCATATTGTAAATTGGGAAAAAAAAACATAAGCAATCACCAAGAGCATGATTTGATAAATTTGTGAGTCATAATTGTCATGGGTACAGAAAAAGCAAAGTGGATCACACATTGTTTATTAAATAGTGTTCTTCAAGAGGAGTCACAATGCTCTTAGTCAATGTTGACGGTATAATAATGATAAGCAGAATAACTTCTAAGAGAGTTTTAGCGAAAGAGTTTGAAATAAAAGTATTAGAAGGTTGAAATATTTTCATGGAATTGAAGTGGCTCACTCTAAGCAAACATTTTTATCTCCTAACTTAAAAAAAAAAGGAAAGATAGCATGCAAGCCAGCAAATACTTTAATAGACCCAAATCCCAGACTTGGAATGGCAAAAGATGTTGCAGGAGATATGGAAATGTATCAACTATCTGACAAAAAAACTTATTTATGACTCAACATAGCCTACGTGATTAGTGTGATTAGTCAATTCATGCATAACCTAAAAGAAACTCATTTGCAAGTAGCTCACCAACTAGCATTACACTATTTCAAAGAAACACAAGGAAAGGAAAGGAAGGGGTATTCTTTTTAAAAAAGATGAAAATTTGATGCTAGAAGCATACATAGATGTTATTATACTAGGTTGATGGTTGACTTTCTTAACAGTAACCTTCTGATGTGAAGAAGCAGAAACATGTGGTAGCGCGATCTAATGCATAGGAAAAATTCCAAGCAATGGGTTCAAGGTGTGTGTGAACTATTTTTGTTAAAGATCGTCTTGCGAGACTTGAAGATCAAGTAGGGTGGCCCAATGAGACTTTATTGTGTATCAATTATTAGTGCAATCAACCTCTAGAGTTTTGATATTTGTTTGTCAATATGTTTTATGGAGTTTGGTCAAGGTTGACCTAGTCAAGGAGAAGTCCCAACGGGAGGTTAGAAAAATTCTAACCAGAGGTTAGGCAATGGTGAGTAGTCTACCGAGTGACTAGCAAGTCCAAGTGGTCAAGGCGACTGAAGGCTTGGCAGTGGTGAGTAGTCTACCGAGTGACTAGCAAGTCCAAGTGGTCAAGATAACTGAAGGCTTGACAATGATGAGAATTCTCCTAACTAAAGGTTAGGTAGATAAGTAGTCTTGGAGAAGTAAACTCCAAACAAGTGTGACCTAATGGTTTTCGGTCGACCAAACAAGTGAATAAGAAGTCTTGTTTTATATCTATTGTGCTAAATCAGTATTGCAAGAAAGTCTTAGTCAATCAAGTTAATCGGACACTAAGCAGGACTAGAGAAAATCTAAACAGATCTAGAGGATCAGACGTTTGGTGGATAAATTGAAATAAGCTCCCGGAGTGGAGCGGTGAGGTCGTGTCCCGGTTGGACAAACCTTAAGCGGTGATCTGACTGAAGAAACCAACGAAAGTTTCTAAGCCAAGATCAAACAGTCCTAATTGTCATATTAATGCATGCATATTTATTTAGTTCTAACTCTGTTTTGCAGGATCATTATTATTATATTGTGCTAACTTTGTTTTGCATAAAAACAAAGTTTGGGGTGATCAAAAGGTTCGGTTAACCGAACCAAGTGGTTCAGACCGATCACCAATTAAAAGATCATATCAGATTCGAATTGAGCCAAAGAAGGAAATATTTGTTCAGGCGACTGATAGTATGATTCCGATCATATTTGGTAACCAGAGATTAGATAAGATTGAATCACATGAGGACGAAAATAACAGAGTCCAGTCGACTGAACATGTGATCGGTCGACCAAACACATTTGGTAAGAAAAGATCAAATCATATCGGATAGAGCAACAAAAGGAAGTTCTTAGTGTTCAGTCGACAGAACAAGTACCAATCAGGGCTGATTTCGCTGAAGATACAATTTGGGCAGATCGTGAACTTGAACGCGAAGTCAAAAAATTTTGAAGATTGGTCGACCAATAAAAAAGTTATAAATGAAGTCTCGAGGTCCGAGACTGCAGAATCAATTCTTTCATCTTCTCATACTCTTCTTGCTCAGAACGTGCTAGTGTTGTTACTACGACACCGAAAGGCTTTCCGACAATCTACGCTCATCTTCTACTTCTTCGATTGTGGATATATTTTATATTGCTTGCATTCATTTAAGGTGATAGTAGCTTGTCGCTATTCACCTCATATTCTGTTCGAGCTTTGCTCCTTCTCTAAAAGTTTTCGAAGAGGAAAACTTTAGTGTATTGTCCACTCATAAGCGGTGAAGGATCATAAGTCTTAGGGTGTGTTTGGTTGAGGGTTATCCTTGATAACCTTGATTATCCATCCAAGGTTATCGACGAAAACACTTTTTGTTTAGGTAATCGATAATCCCTGAGTAATGTTTCATGCCCGACATGTGAGCAAAAGGGGCATGCAACCCGGAATCGGAAAATCTCAGAAAAATTGAGGTTTTTCTTGATTCCGGGGTTAACTAATTTTTTTTTACCAAAAATACCCTCCGATAAGATAAAAACGTGAAAAAAAAAATGTAAAGAAAAACATAAAAATTGAAAAATTGAAAAAATAAATAAAAAATAAAAAATAAAAAATAGAAGAAAAAAACGTTAAAAAATAAAAAAATAGAAAAAACATAAAAACATTAAAAAAAGTAAAAACATAAAAAATAGAAAAATAAAAAAAATGTAAAAAATAGAAAAAAAAACGTAAAAAATAAATTAATTAAAAATAGAAAAAATTTAAAACATAAAAAAATTAAAAAATGTAACAAATAAAAAAAATTAAAAAACATAAAAAATTAAAAATTAAAAAAACATTAAAAAGTGTAAAAAAATTTTAAAAAACACATAAATGTAAAAAAACATAAAAAAGAAAAGTAAAAAAGGAAAAAAAAGTGGAAAAAAAAAAGAAAAACATAAAAATGTTGGTTTTGTAACTGAGGGAAATACAATAAAATATTAAACTAGATTATTCATTAAAACCTTCAAATAAACAAGTTTTTGTTACATTACCTAGGTTGAACCAAACAACATTTAGTTATGTTTTATTCCCCATAACCAAGGTTATACATGATAACTTGAACCAAACGCACCCTTAGATTAATAGTCGTTGGATTACGAACCAAGTAAACTGAACGTGTAGACTTAATTTTTTATTCTGCTGCATGTTTTCATAAAAAAAAAAGATTTTTCGACGAGCGATATTCAACCCCCTTCTATCGCACTTTTCGATTCTACATGAACACTTTTGTTAAAGATCATTTTAGGAATCTTGAAAATCAAGTGAGCACTGATGAGTCATGGTTCAAACCAATCAATTTATACTATAACGACCAATTCAAATAAAGTTAAAGATGGAAGTTCCAACGGCACAATTAGTCAAAGATGGTTGACTGTTGCAAGATTAACAAATAACAAGATTAGACTTGAAGGCTACAAAAAAGGGCAAGGCTACAAAAGAATAAATCCAAGAAGTAAAAATACACCTATATCCTTAAGAGCCTTTAATGTTCCATTTATTCTTACTTTTAATCCTTATCTTTGCCTCCATTCTTAATTGAAGAGAAAAAAATAGTAGACTCTGTGTGCATAGATTGTGGGCATAGCAACCTAGGGTTTGTAAACCACGTAAATCTTGATGTGTACTAGTTTGCATTTCTGATTCATGTTCTTTGTTTTATTTTGTTGTATATTACTCAAGGATTGAAATATTGTGTCGAGCAGGTAGAAAAAGCCGAAACATTTCATTCCACCCGCAACCGTCACGACCTAGCACTAGGCCCAGCGGCAGCCTCGAAGGCATCATACAACCCCCATGGTCGCCACAGAAGGCTCGTTGTGACCCCGCGGCTGCACCGGAGGTCGGAATGTCGAAGGTTTTTTTAACTAAAATTGAAATAAAAAAATGAACTTAAGTTTATTATCTCAATCAACTCCTAACTATAATAGGGATAATCTAAAGAGACTTAATTAAACCCTAATAAAATGAACTTAAGTTTTTTTATATATATAATAAATTTTATATATTTATTTATCTTTTAACTATGTTATTATTATTTTTAATAGATCCAATCAACCTCTAACTTAAATAGAGAGCCCAACATATTTCTTAAAATCCTAATCGAATTATTCCATTAAAATATATAAAAAATTACTTAAAATACTAAAAAATTCTAATAAAATTTATATATTCCTAAAACTCTCTACGAAAATCATAGTGCAGCAACAATCTCCGTAGGTCACCGTAACGGCAATTGTTTTTTAGTTTTTTGGTTTAATTAATTTTTTTATTTTTTAAATATGTATTTTTTATAAATAAACTATTATTAATAATAGTTATAAAAATTAAAAATTATTTAAAAATTTTAAAATAACTTTAAAAATTAATAAATACTTTATAGAATAATTTAAAATGTTTAAAATTAAATATAAATTTAAAATGATCTAAAATTTTAAAATATATATAATTTTTAAATATTTAAAATAAATTTTTTAAAATTAAAAATACATTTAAAAAATAATTTCAAATTATTTTATAATTATTTTTAGTGTTTCAAATGATTTTATATTTTTAAATTTAGTTTTGAATTCAAGAATTACTTATTTTTTAAAATAATCTTTATAAAAATTTAATAGGCATTCTCTTATGAGATAATATTGAAATATAAATTCAACATCTCAAAATATAAAGCATATTTAATAATCAAATATTAATAAAATTAATATACATTTATATTTAAAATTTAAAGAAATATCGAAACTATATCGACATAACATGATACGATACTGAAACTTTATCGTTCCGGTCTAAGACCAAAAGCTCGACATGAGTCAAGATTTTAAACCTTGGAATTACTCTTTTATAATACTAATGTTACAGAAAAAGCTATTCACCCTCCTCTAGCAGTCCAAAAAAATACATTTCGCCAAGAAGAAAGTAAAAAGGAGTTGATTTGTACTACTTACAAATCTACACATGGACAATTTTCACATATATTTACTAAAGAGTTAAGTAGCTTAGTGTTTTAAAGTATTGTATTGAATGAGGAATGGTAAATATGTATTTGTCAACTCCATAAAGAGTGTGGAAACACATTATTTTGTAGCTACGTATATCCCTACAAATTAGGCTGAAAATATTTCATAAATTATGGATGTGATCCAGTAACTACCATAAATTATGGGATATGATAGCGTAGCTAGTTTATAAAAGTGTTTTAGTTTTTTTTTCTTTTTTTTAAATTTTTATTGGGATAAGTAGGAGTTTTATTAAAAAAAAGCTTGTTATTTTACAAAGAATAAGTAATATTGTCAATCTATAAAAATGGTTAGGATCCAATATATTGAATAAGTTTTGAGTTAATACAATTTTCAATTTCCAACACATGTTATTCTTTAATTTAACAAAAAAAAAACATTCTTTATTGTTAGACAATCTTGGTTCTTCCATTATGATTATAATGATCACCTCATTTTTATGCTTAATAACAATTTCAAATTATTTCAAACTAACAACCTAATCTTGGATTTGTAGGTGTATTGTAGGCCATTCCACAATACTAAGTTTGAACTAATGAATTGAAGATAAGTGTCAAGCAAGTGAAGTTTTAACTTGTGATTATATCAAGCTTGAAGACTTGAATACTATTTCAAAGAATCTATTTTGAGTTTACATTATATCTTATTCATATAAATAAGATAAGCATTATTTAAGGTGAATCTAATTTTCTTAAGGAATTTTCTTATGTCATTTAAGATTTTAGCAAAGTATTTGGGTCAAATTCCCTGTTCATATCATGTACAGGGAACTAATTATATTCAATTTAAGCAACTCTAGATTGTTGATGGAATAAATTCTAACGATGATTGTCTAACCCCAATACAACCCTCAACCTCCTATCATTTCGGCATGGTATCAATGTTAGTGATTTTCTCATTCAATATAAATGTGATAAGTCAATTCCTTCAAGCCTCATGTTATGATTATTAGGAAGAATCTTGCAATGTGTCAAAAATACTCCAAGAACTTTTATGTTGTAATTGGGGTCATCTATAAATTGTAGATATACTAATGCAAACTTGAACATGGTATCCTCTTCCATTAGCAAACTATCTCAGCAAATAATTATATTCTCTTAGAGGGCAATATGATAATGTAGTGAAAGAGTAGAAGTAGATGGTTATGGAAATTTTGAGAGAAAGGATGAATACATAGTTCCCATGACTCCAGCTACATGTAAGCTAATTAGTAATGCTCTAAGAGAACCAATAAATTATATTATGATAACCAAGTTCTCATGCATTTTTCTTCCAATCTACTATTCCATGAGAGGACGATGTATATAAAGATCTATTGTCATTTTCTTAAGACGAAGTTGCAAGCTAAGGAATTACTACATTTGTTAGTTCTAATGATTGGTTACATTATGAGAGGACCTATGATTGAATACATATATAAGAAACTAAGGTTTTATAATATCTTTGAACTGGTAAACTAGCTTAAGGGATGTATCAAGGAACAAGTTGTAAACAGTAAGGATTATGTTGGTGAATACTAAACCATAGGGTTGCATGTGGAAAATGCCAAGAACTTAGCATATAAAGCTAGACAAGACTACCTAGGGATTAACTCAATTAATTTCCCAACTGCAACAAATGGATACAGCAATTTCCTTTAATCCAGAGCTAAATTCCTATAATGAATTCTATCAAGTATTTAGGTTTGTAAGGTCTTCCTCTAAAGAACAAGAAAATTTAGTCAAAGATAATAATAGTGTCACAACGTCACAACGTGAGAACTATAGTGTCACTTGGTTGAGTACTTTTGGGATTTGGTAGGAGAATTTGAGAGAGCATGAGGATTTTGTACATGATTCCATGTAACATGATGGCATTGAATTAAGGTTACAAATACTCCTAGAAGAAGAGGGAGATCACAAGAATCAGTTGGAAAATGGATACTAGTGAAGAGGAGGCAACCATCAGACTCACTATTGGTTGATAAGATGATCAACTTCAGCAGTGTGTTCACCCGCTTGATAGAGAAGTTGGTCCTTTGTCTTGCCTAGTGTAGCCTAATTATCACCAATTTAATAGGTAAATTCATATTTTCCTTTTCCCAATTGTCCTTGAGACATATTTTGACTTTATTTCCTCTTAATACTTGGTTAGCTAAATCCACAGAATTTTTAATATACATTTATAAAATTTACATGACTATCAGTTTAATAATTAATCCATGAAGAGCACAAGGTTTTTGCAAATACATACTGCAAATCCTCCAAGCTTAGTGAGGGAATTCAAAGTGACAATAAAGACTAGATGGAAAATACATGTATGGTTCGCAACATCATCAACATTATTCATTCATATTCACCTAACAGTAGTCAAGCTCCAAGCTCAAAGAGGAAGTGTAGATTGAAGAGGATGGCATAAGGGATGCATCATGTGACTATAATGTTGTGTGTTTATGTAGCATCATGATGCATCAAGTTGTATTTGTTGCATCATAGAGTTATTGAACTCCTAGTCTTGTCAAGAAATAGAGCCAAATCACATTTGTTAAACACAAGGATAATCTATATTCACCAGAAATGTGATCTTCAATGCAGAGACATTTGTAGGGATCATACAAATTACAAAGTTAGCCCACTTGGACTGCACCATTTACCTACCCACTCACCATATCCACTCTCCAACATGTCATATGAGCCCTGCTTTACCAACTATTTGTTGATCATGTGATGTGAGGCCGCTAATTTTCTAATCCTACAGCAATTCTTCTCATATCATATGTAGTATGGCTTAACTGGTTCTCTTGTTGGCATAAATACTTGATTTAAGATTTCATTAACTCATAGGTCCATTTTGACCAGTTTCATTAAAATTCCATATCTATTATCTTTTCCTACATTACCCTTGAATCAAGAACGCTAATTGAAAATGTAAAATAGAAGATTGTGAATCCAAATACCAACAGACACAATCTTTCTGATCTAGGAAGTTGATGATGGGAATAAATATCAAGCCATAATATATGTTGTTAATCTATTGAGGTTGAGCAACTATTTTCACAGGAAATCATTATTCCAAAATCCAAATGCTGCCTCTTTGTCTAAAATTAAGAAACGGTTAGACATTTAATCCTATCTTCCTTAACGAGATAGTAAAAGTGGGGCACTCCTATAGCTAGAATTGTGGCATATCAGTTATCCTCTGTCAATGTCCCAGTGAAACTACACCAGTCAACCGGTCTCCAGAGAGTAGCTACAAACCTGATTCTCTGTGCTACTCATCTGGCATACAATCTTTATCAAAAATCGTCCAAGCTCGTGTCACACTAGAAAATGACTGATTGGCTAGCATACACCATCAAAAGATTTTAATGTTAAATTATGACAAAAGTACCTTATGTATCACTGAGTTTGAGGCTCTTCTACTGAATTCTATGTTTAAATGGAACTCAACAAAAGCACATTTACAAGACAAAGCATCATCAAGAACTCCATTTGCACCCCATATTTCTCAGAACTGCAGACAGTAGTTCGCCTCTTCACCCACTACAACTTCCACATTATGTTTAGCTAAGCAATTTTACTCACTAACGGCTGGCCTACTTTCTCCTATCTATTACCGGAACAGGATGATTGCTAACGGCTGTAAAACAAAGACAGGTAAATAAAACTGTCAATTGTCTGTACATGGTGAATGTGGTGCCTTTAAAATCAATTAGTCTTCTATTACAATCCAGGGACGCTAGAAAATTGATAGAATTGAAGCACTCCTACCTAGTGAGATTTTACCATTTCGTTATGGTTTCTAGCTACCAAGAGTACTCACCTTTCTACAGCTCCATATGTATTGTCGTCCTTTTGTTTAATGCATTCAGGAAACCATCTACCTATAAATCGTTTCTCCCTCCGAGATGAAATACATCTTGTTGCTGAAGAAAGAAAATGGAAAACAAAACCTTACGGCAATGGCATGAGACATTACCATCATTAGAGGTCATGGACCCAACGGCACTTCCAGGCGATGAAGAATCCATGTCCCTCACAAACAGCTCTTGATCTCCCTCTTCTTCCTCGTCGTCATCGCCATTTTGTTCTCCGTCCTCCACGTGCAGGGACCCACTCGAATCACCCCTGTCAGAGAGGCCTGCTGTCTCCTTGTCTGCTCCACCTTTGGAGGATCCCTGTGTCGATTCTGGAGGGGTTTCGTAGTCCTCGTCTCTATCGAAGACATGGACGGCTGTGATATCGGCGAAGCTCACCCGGCGAGACTTCTTTCGCGCGATTGTCTCCTCGTCGAGCTCACCGGCACTGGGAAGCTCCCTCTCTCTCTCTTCCTTCGAATCCATAGGCGGAAGGTTAGGTTAGGGTTGAGACTGGAAATTCTCACGGAACTGGGGGAGTACAAGGAGGGAAACCAGCGAACACAATTATTTTAATTTCATTTTTTAAAAAAATAGAAAATTAAGAAATATTCTTAAAATCATTCTTTCGCATTTTCTCTGAAATGTTCCATCCGAAGTAATAATCGAGCTAATCAGACGTCGCCTAAAATGGTGTCCTTGAAAAGGTGGGCAGGGATATCTGGTCCAAGATTTTTAGCCAATTTAAATTTCTGTTCATTTATTGATGGGATAAATTATATTCAACCTATTAAATAGGTGGGATCCAGCTCATTACATCAATGAGTTTGTAAGATCTCCTTTAGTCAAATAAATCTTGGATCAGAAGATCTAGCATCAAAGTTTAGACGCAATATTTACCAGCTCAGATCCTCTAGCCCACTTTTTACGGACCAAAGGAGTCACTTGTATGTATTGGTGGAGAGCTATGGTCCCCACCTATAAAATAGGTGGGGGTCATAACTCTCCACCAATGTATGTAAGTAATCCTCCATGGTCCATAAAAAGTGGACCAGAGGATCTACTCTCATATTTACCGCTATCCATTGGAAGTAAGAAAAAAATATGTTGGTATAAATATTTGATATAATAGACCTTCGAGTTAATTTTAAGTGCATGCGAAAATATCTCATTAGATATTATTTTTTTTAGGTAAAGGATTGTGGTATTAGGATAAATGTCCTCCATAATTTATTTCTTTCTAGAATGTGTGAAATCATCTTACAAAGAAAAAATATATATATCAGTGAACTTCGAGAGCTAATAAAGTTGGGAGATAAGACTGCTATGTGGCACACAATTGAGATTATCAAAAGATCATTTGTAAATGCTTTGATATGTACAAGGATGAATCCAGGAATTAGAGTTTGACTGGGCTATAACCCAAGACAGCTCTTCTTTGAATTTGTCTCTAGTCTCAAACATCGAAACAAGATCAATACCATAATTCCTAAAGGCTAAACTTTCTTGACAAGTATATTCAATTAAGTAAATAAGAAAGGAGTCAAGTACGTAAAACTTTTTATTCCTCCATAGTAAAACAACACGATCAAAGAATAGTATAGACTCGATCGAAGGATGTCTCACACGACGTGAAAGAGTTTCCTTTTGCATCAAATTTCAACAAAGCATGCAGTTAGATTATATGTAAAATTTCAACAACTATCAATTTCCACCAATATCAACTTTTTGACTCTCCTATTCTTCAAAAGATGAGTTCATAATATCTTGCCCTTTTCCTTGAAGAATAACAGTTCATAAGTTATTCTAAGTTATGAGAAGGAGGAATACACGCATCAACTTCTCGATCAATCAATCATTCATCTCGAAATCCAGAAACGAGATTATGCAAGAAGAGATGGTGCTTAATCTGTGCACCTATCGGATGTTCAAAGTGTTCTAGAAAACAACGAACTTGAAAGGATTATAGTTGATGGCTTTACCTAATTCTGACTGAGGAACACTACCAGCAGTTACAGGGCACTCAGAATAGGTCGATGTCTAGAGCGACTAGAAAGGTCACGTTCGGTGTTCCTAGGGCAACGACTGTGTAATGTAAGTTTATTCAAAGAATCAATGTTAGGTGTGGTGGGAAGGGGGAGGGGATGAGGAAGGAAGGGGCTTACAATCCCAGTAAGTCGACTTTTGTAAGTAGTGTTACCGCTGGTTAAGGTGAGCACAGAGCTGCCGTTGGCGGCAGCTAGGGAGTGGCCTCAAAGGACACGATCGTGGTCAGCAAGGGCAGATTAATACTCGATGGTGACCTTTTTCGGGCCACCAGATGCCCTGCATGGTGTGCGCCTTTGCCCACTCACACATGGGTTCAGAGAACTGATGGTGGAACTCGAAGCCGAGCCCAGCCACTTCTGTGGATGGGGCCAAGACGGAGGAGGAAGAGGGAGGCTGAGTTGGGCTGGGCTATAGCCTAGGATAGCCCTTGCTTGGATCCGTCTCTGGATATGTAGGTTTTCTATCTCTTACATGAGATATTATCTAGGGTTTATAGTTTATTTGCAAAGTATTTTTATTTTATAGAAATGTAAATTTTTCCAAGGTTTTTAGTTATAGTAAAAAGGGTGATTAGATTCACCTTAGGCGTCTCTCACAGTTTATCCTCATGATATGTGAAGAAAAGTAAATTATAAAGTGAGCTTACAGTTGATCGTCAAATGACTAGAATGGGAGGAGTTTTTCTCCAAGGGCATGCACCTATCAAGAATTGATCTCTGTCCCATTGTAGTAAATCTGTCACCCTCTAACCAATTGGGCATCCTTATAGGGACATTTTCCAAGGTTATTTAGGCTTATATAAGAAGTGTTGGGGTTGCAAGGTTGCAAATATAGTTCCACATTGAAAACACAGGGGAAAAATCATGGGTTTATAAGAGAAAGATATCTCCATTGGCATGAGGCCTTTTGGGTAGAGCCCAAGAGCAAAACCATGAGG
>JBBMJZ010413113.1:19319495-19334145 GCA_037833815.1 Zingiber zerumbet | reverse complement strand
TTGAACTCACCCCCGTGGACACTATCTTTTTCAGGTACCAGGTTGTTTATGGAGTCGCTTGGAGTATCCTGCCTGCCGGTCCCCACGTCACATCAGAAGACCTGTCTCCTTTTTTGTTTACTTTTATTTTTGGGTATATGTAATTTGTGTATTTAGCTTTGTGTTCTGGTTTTATTTCTGGAGTGTTGTTTTGTTGTGTGGTGTAAGCCTAGCCAGCTAGCAGTCTTCGTTTTTTGTTTGTATGTGTTGTCCATTGTATTTTCCACCGTGTTTGGTTTTGGTACAGCCGAGTGGGCCGCCAATGGGGCCGCCCAAGGGACCAAGGTTGGGCCGCCAAATGGGTCGGCAATTGGGCCGCCCAAGGGGTTGAGGGGCCGGGTCGTTACAATTTAATTTTGATAAATCTTACTTTAATATGTATACTTTTAGAAATTATTGAACAAGATCAAATCATGTAGAAGAATTGGATGACTGTCCCACATGGTAATCTTGAGTATTAGGGTGAGAGTCCTATATTTTTTGCATTATGCATTTAGTGATGTGACTCAAGAAGCTACGAGGCCATGTCCTTGTTGTAAATGCATAAACTCATTGAGTCATTATCGAAAGACAATACATGAATATATGATAATAAATGGTATCTTACAAGATTATTACATTTAAAATTTTCATGAAGAAAAACTAATTGTACAAGATTATGATAATAATGAACTTCAAGATTGAGTACAACAAATTTCTAAAGTAACCGGTAATGAATCAATATGTTCTAATCGATTGATACACCATTGGACTCAGAATTGGTTACCACTTACTAATCGATTGATAAATCATTTGCCTAAATCTGAAATTCTAGGTTTACACGAATCGATTATATTCTAAAATATTGCAATCTATGACTTAAATCAAATATATTTTTCTTGTATTTTCATTTCATCGTCCGTTAAGTTAATGATGTATTTCGTTTTTGTTTCAATTTGTTCCTAATGTTACAACATTTAAAAATAGAAATAGGATATCATTTCACCAAAATAAAACTATTTTAACCTAATTTAAATTTTAGATTAATTTACAAAATGATAAAAATATATTATTTACATTTCCCATTTTTTAATTATTATTATTAAATTTAAATTAATTAAATAATAGCATTAATATTAATAAAATAAAAATAAGGCTCTTATATTGTCCTCTCGCACACTCCCACCTGGAAATTTCATTTCCCACTTTACAGTCGTCTGCTTCCCCGTTACCTTACATACACTCCCGTCCCATTTCCTTTCCTTGACGTTAAAATAAAAATAAGGCTCTTATATTGTCCTCTCGCACACTATTCCCACCTGGCTCTTATGTTGTCATCTATTATTAAATTTCATTTCCCACTTTACAGTCATCTGCTTCCCCGTTAATTTAATTTTTGTTGCACTAATTAATTTTTATTTTATCCTATTTTTCAAGAAATCTCAAATTCCTTATTTTTAATTTCCACTATTCACTCACCCCCTCTACCCGTACTATCAATTTCATAGATAGATTTGAGTCTTATGAAATATTTTCATAATATCCAAGTGAAACAATCTAAAGGGAAATTTTTCATTTGATAAGAGAAGTATATGGAAGGCATTTGGTGGATAATGCAAACCTACAATTGTTGGTGTAATCAATCTGACTTAAGATTAATTAACCAAGCTAGTCAAGTTAATCGTGATTTAGAATTTTGATGGTTGAGCAATATATTTGACTAATATGTTTGATAATTGGAGATCGTCAAAGTTGATTAAATACTAAATAGTAAAAGAATTCCAAATGAGTCAAGGTCAACTAGATATTTGACATCAATTGAAGACCAACAAATATTTGCAGCTGTAGAGAGTCCAATGGGAGTTGGCAAGGGAGAAAATTCAAGTAGATCAAAGTTGACAAAAAATTTGGTAGATGAGAAGTGCAGGTGAGTTAGGGATACAAGATACTTAGTATTGGAGAAGTTCAATTGGTGTTAGTAGTGAAAGCCCAAGTAAGTTAAAGATAACCAGCTGCTTGGTAGGTATTGAAGTCTTAAAGGCCCTAGTGAACTCCAAGCAGATGTTGAAGTCCCAAAGATGTGAATTCTCAACAAGTAAAAGTTTAGATAAGTCATAGTTTACGGAAGGTTGGACAAGTGAAAGTCTTGATAAGTCCAAGTCTATGGGCATTGGACTTATCAAGTCTATGGGCATTGGAAGTTCTATTAGGTCGAGGAAGTATATATATACTTGGTAGACAAGGAAGTCTGGAAGACGTAATGCCTCTTGCCTCTTGCCTCTTGCCACGACAAGGAATTCTCCCTGAAGTGGCTAAAGTTAGTATTTAAATCAATTGATGAAGTAGAACAGTGGAATGATAAATCTGAAACTATAAAATGATGATTTAGTTGAATTTGAAGTAAAGTAATCAACTGATGTGGGTAAAGCAATCAACTGAAGAGTTTTAAAAAATCACAACGGGGAATTTATATATAGTATAGCACTTATTATCATTTCATCATTAATTGTCTCCATCCATAGCCAATGAGGCTCAAAGACAAATGATCATCGTGATGCCTTTCATTGATATGATATACGGAGAAGATAATTATGGATGACTACTAATTATTAGTATAGTGACTAAGGTATAGAGGAAGACATACTTAGACGTACCAAATTTTAACACCATAATTTAATATAACAATACTTTATATTTTAGCCATTGCACCGCCTCAGAGGGGATGCCTTTCATTCTGGTTCGTTCACGAGGTAGTTGTCGAATTCATCTCGGCTCATTAATTGGATCAAGAGGACCATGCCGTGGCTGATATATCATGCATGATGAGCTGGAGAATCACAGTAACTGGACCACTCCTCCACTGTCGACACCTCATCACCAATTAAGTAGAAGCAAGAGTAAGGCTCCATATATGACCTGCTCGATGCTCGTCACTAGAGCAGTAAATCATTATTATTCGCCTCAATTCTTTAATGAATCAGTGAGCCTCGCTTTCATGATGGAGAAACAATTAATATAATATGGCACAAATGGCAACATCCATGTAGTAAGAGATTCCTGAAGGGAAGAGGAAAGGGGTGCGTGGTCCACTACGTCCCGGGCACAAATTGCAAGTACAACGGCTCCCCAACTAATAAGATATACATATCCTGTCGCAGTGGCCTGCATACTAAATTCCAAACTACAGCGTTGCTGGGCAATATAATATCCCACGTTGGAGCAGTGGCACGCCTTTCATGCATGAAATGGATAACCTGAGCCTTGTCAAACTTGGACTCATCGAGGTGGGCGTGACCTTCCGGCCTTGGGCCAGCACCGAGCATCTAATGCCAAAGTACTTCGCAATTGGCTGACAGCCAACTAAATTAATGCTGATTAAAGAGATAAAGAGATGGTCCTCACAGATTAGTTAAATGGTGTTTAGGTTTAGTGACCTTGTGGGGTTCACAGATCGCCATCACAAACGCCAAATTATCTAGCTTTAACCCCGAAGGGCCATGAGCTATTTGGTGAGGCAACAAGTTTTGGTGCAGTATTAATATAATTATCGAGGAGGACTCGGATCTCTAGGTTATGTTAATGTGAAGTCAAAGATGGATGAGAATTAAGGAGAAGTGCTACTCTCACATGTGTCTGCAATTAATTAGCTAGCTTAATTACGTTCCATTTCAGGGTGAGATCATGATGAGATGATTGATTACTGAAATACAGGCATTAATGCATCTTGTTAGTTCCCAGCAGTCAACCTCAAATGCCCTCATAATCAAATGAATATGATTATGAATTTCAAATTGCTTGGGCTTTAGTTATCGATCGATGTCAATGTTGTTGCACTTCCAACCCCTTGACAGGAGTTGAGGAGATGAATGACCTTAGAGATAGTGCATTTTTAATTAGATGCACTTTTTTTTTATCATTGGATCAGCTATAAAAAAATAAATGTCTAACATTTAAAGAATGAATGATTGCTCATATTGTATAGAATAATTGTGCATAAAAAACTCGAGCTTAGTTTTCATTTGTTACTTATATTTATTGACTTTCAATGATGGTTTTCATTTATGATTTGTCGCCAAAGATGACATGAGCGGTAATGACATTTTTCATTATATATTGATAGACAACATGTTCTCATTAATTATGCAATTGTCATAAAACTTTGAGAAATTTTTTTCATCATGTATATATTCCATAACTTTGCCATTAAAAATACATTTAGTGATTTGTTGCTAAAATCTTATGTTTTTTAGTGGGGTTAAGAAGAGGGATTATTTGATAATCTCCTAAACCATTCATTTGAATTTATTTCTTATCCATCTTTGATTCATTGGATATATGTATTTTTCTTTTCTTAAGTTATCATTCATATGAGATAGAACTAGTTTACATTGTGGCAAATCATCTCAATACTAGATTCTAAATGTTCTGGACCCTTCTTAGAATGTTTTTATTCGAGTGGGATCTGCACAAAAAATTCAAAATATTTCATTAAAAAATAGATTATATCATTAATTAATATCGAAAGACTAAGGATTCAAATTTATATCATTACCCTTTAATTTCTTTTGTCTACCGAAGAATTGTTCTATATCAATATAATGCAAAGATATTTCGTGATCAAAATAAAACAAAATCTCGATCTCATATTTTTTTAGTTTTTTTTGGAGGAAGGTATATATTTTATATGCTGCCTAGCTATGTTTGTTCCCTAAGAGGGAAAGACCAGACACTTGTTTCTTTTTCAGGTTAAAATTCCATTGGCTGGTGTGTCGCAGATGTTTGAGAAAGGCTGGACGTGCTCTCCACCTGCCCTCTCCGCAGGCGCAACCCCAAAACAAAAAACCCTAATTATGTTTTTCAACACACAACCTCCCTCTCTCTTTCTCTTCTTTCATTCTAACACACACACACACACATCCTGCGTCTCTCAGAAGCAACGAGAGAGCACCACCTACCCTTTCAGTTCACCAGATCACCAATTACTGCGTGGACCACGAACATCTGTTTCGCCAAGTCTTCCCCCTTATAATTTCTTATTCCCACTTGCATCGATTAATGCTTAAGTTTTTAAACAGAATTCAAACACAAATGTGCACTAGTTAATGAAAGAATTCATTTTCCACTACCCATCACTACTGGACATTATATATATATATCTATGACAATATAGCCAATAGCATATATCCCACATAAAAGAAAGAACAAATAAAGTTATAACTCAATTATTAAACATATTAATTCCCCTTGTGGTTTCTCTTTTAATTACAAAGGTGCGAGGGTATATATATATTTATATATATAAAGGCCGGTAGAGAGTCCTCTCTCCCTTTCTCCCTGATCTGTGGCTGGAAGAGCAATAATATTTGTGAATATATGTAAGCTCCCTTAGATCTCTTACATGCATGTTCTCGTTTTTTTTTAAGAAAAAGTTGTATTTAATTGCAGCATATATATGTTCAAATAGTTCATGATCGAAGCAAGGTCTTGGGGTTGGAGGTTGCAGGCATGAAGCTTCTTTGAGTAGTAGAAGAGAAGGGAACAAATCTGATCTCTAGCTAGACTAGGATCAAGAAGAAGGGGAAGAAACAAGCAAGCTGGCGACTAATCCGTGGTGGGCTGGGCAGCTTGGCCTCCCCAGCGGGCCGGTTGCGGGCGGAGGATCTGTCTCCGAAGATCACACGCAGCCGGATAACATGGGCCCCAAGGAGTCCGACTTCGGCGGGAGCAGCGGCGGCAACGAGGACGACAAAGACAACGACGACAGCGAACCGCGGGAGGGAGCGATCGTGGCGGCCAATCGCCGCCCTCGAGGCCGCCCTCCGGGGTCCAAGAACAAGCCGAAGCCGCCCATCTTTGTGACCCGTGACAGCCCCAACGCGCTGCGCAGCCACCTGATGGAGGTCGCCGCCGGGGCCGACGTGGCCGAGTCCCTCGCACAGTTCGCGCGCCGCAAGCAGCGCGGCGTCTGCGTGCTCAGCGGCTCTGGGGCGGTCGCCAACGTCACGGTCCGTCAGCCCTCCGCCCCTGGGGCCCTCGTCGCGCTCCACGGTCGCTTTGAGATCATCTCCCTCACGGGGACCTTCCTCCCGGGACCGTCGCCGCCCGGGGCCACGGGGCTTACGGTGTACCTCGCCGGGGGGCAGGGGCAGGTGGTGGGCGGCAGCGTGGTGGGGCCTCTGATGGCGGCGGGGCCGGTTATGGTGGTGTCCTCAACGTTCTCCAACGCCACCTACGAGAGGTTGCCTCTGGAGGAGGGGGAGGAGAGTGGCGGCATGGTGGCGGGGGACATGGCACAGCTGATGCCCCCGGGCGGAGGCGGCGGGCTGGCAGATCCATCAGCTTTACCGATCTATAACTTGCCGCCGAACTTGGCACACAGCGGTGGCGGCGGCGGCCCTCAAATGGGGCAGGAGCCCTTCGGATGGGCTCATCCCCGGGCACCATTCTAGCTAATCCATCGCTCTACTGCCATGCTTCGGTTAATGGCTATCAACTCTCTATCTCTCTAGATATGATCTCTAAACTTCAAAGCTCTTCTTATCAGTTTGCACTTCATCTCTGCTTATCTATTCAGTTCTTTAGCTAGTGTATGTAGCTGTCTCGAGCTCCAATTAATTTGAAAGATTATGAGACTTCTATTTCTCATAAGCCTAGCTATATATATTTTGGGGACTTTAATGATATATATACCTTAATGTTTTCGGATTAGATTATCAATTATTGAGCTTTGAGTCATGTATAATTGCACGGATTATATTACATTATGCACAGAATCCTAAAATACCAATAGAACAGTGCTCTTGATGCACCAATGATTTAGCATGTGTTATTTTAATTTGTCTTCTACAAATTAACTTAAACTTTGTTAGTAATTAGTACTTTGTATGCATTTTGCTCAGAGTTTATATTTTTCTAGTATCATCTTCTAATGTTATATAATTGAGAAAATGTTTAATGGATAATTGTCTTCATGCAGCATTAAATGCAAATTCTTCAGTCATTGATCATGTATGCACATATTTCTTAAGATCTCCTCTTTTTGTTTATTGAGTATTAATTTTATATATTTTAGATCATCATACGGGTGAAAGACATATTTTATGAAGTTTGGATGTGTTGTCTATAAAGCATACTAAAGAGAGACAGACAAACTCTTTTTAAGATATAACCTAGAAAGCTAAGGAGGCAAGAAACCCTACTAGGATGTGTAGATAATTCCTCTGCGTGAAAAATCTACTTGGACAAAAATACATTATTAGGTGTTGAACCCAATCCCTATGTAGTTAGATACAAATATAATGAACTAGTTAAACAATATTTCAACATAATATTCTTGATATTTGTTGGTGATTCGTTGAATTGGTCCTACTACAAAAAGATATCTACAAGTATTAAACATTTGTTATAACGATGTTGTAAATATTTGCTTAAGTTATGTCTGTAGAGGTAGTGTAACCTTGTGTGGTATTAAGAAACATCTGTCTTATTATTAGATTGCATAAAGCAAGAGAGTACGTACTTAGTAAAATATGTTTTTGAGTTAGGGCTGGTTGATGAAAATTCTTTAAACTGAATAATTTCAAGAATAAGTTTTTTCCTTGGATTTTCCTAGTTCGATGTGTGTTTAATCACTCGCCAAAGTATTTGAAGTAAAGTAATATTATCACGTTGTTTTACAAAATAAGAAAGTAAACATGATTCAATTATCAATAGATAGCAGTGGCAAATATATGTTAACTCGAATTAAGTCAATCATATCAAGTATACTAATTATTTGCATAATTTCTGTCAACCTGCACATTGACACTTCTCTAATGACAACAAACAAGATGCTTACCAAGATATTGATCGACAGTTTTCTATCAAGGATAATTATATATTATTTTTATCTTCTATTATTTTCTATCCTTCCACTTCCATTTCTTGTTTGTCTTTCCCCTTCTATATTTTATTCCTTCGATTGTTCCTCCATATTATCAACTGTGGCAGCGATGATGACATTACTGATGCTAGAAGGAAAGTGAAAGGAGAGAGTGAGAAAGGTTAAGGAAACTGAAAGAACACAATGATGCATACAAATGAGAAAAAGTAAGGGCAAGGAAGAAAGAGATCCAAGAAAAGACGAGTAGGGCCAAAGATGATTCCGATCTCAATGGCCCTAGAAGAAAGGGCCTTGATGTGGTGGGAACAATAAGCATCACGTGGCAAGCCTAGGACAGTAACATGCAGAACCTGGTCAATGTAAACCTGATCAACCCAATTCAAGATAGAGCTCAAGTCAGGACGTCCAACTCATGGCAGAACTTGTGCCAAACTAGCTGGTGTCAGTTGAGTTCAAAGGGAGGCCTCATTGGAGGCACGGGCATGGGCAGAAATGGGGCATGCATCTCCTCAAGACATAGGAGAATATGGCGGGATGCATCAGATGTGACGTAAACATGACCTGATCGTGTGAGACGAGTGTGGAATGTGCATGGGATGCCTGATCAAGTCGTTTCCCACTCAGACCAAGCCGTATAAAAGAGTGACCACTATCACGGGTGGAAGTGCACAAACAATATATTTTTTACCCTTTGTTTGTTCATCTTCTTTTGGTCTTTTGTTCGACTATTTCTGTTTGATTACCAAGGCCTAACTTGAGCATCGAAGGAGTTTCGCCAAGGTTCGCCTTAGCCTCCCTTCTAATTTTTTCTTCATATTCTCAGCGTTTGAAGACTGATCATCATCGCTAAAGACTCGCACCAAAATCACTAATCTTCACCGAAGTCAGGCCGATTCTTATCGAGAGCCTAGAGTTCTTTCATCGCCCACCTACTTGAAATCACTCCGCCCATAGCCAACCCAGCACACGTTAACTTGACCACCATCGATACTCCCTATGCCTGACTTACCCGAAGAACTTGTCTTAGATGTGTCGAGTGGCCATGGTTTGTAAAATTATGATATGAAAGTAGAAAATCGATCCAGATCAATTAGGGATCCAATTTTGTAGTGGAACCTGTTAGGACATGTATGAGTTAGAAGAAGGTGAATAGCTTGCATCACTTCTTTGAAATTGAATGGCAGTAGAAAACTTGAAGTAAAACTCTCAATTGCTAATACCTTTGATTTTATTTGTTATCCATCTTTTTGAGGTGACTAATCTAAGAGTTCATTCCTTACTCATAGTTTTACTATCAAAACCTCCTTCCCAAAGACGAGAAGTCTCATACAATCTTGAACATGAGAAATACAATAAGAAATGAAAGTAAATACAATGAATACAAACAACTTTACATGAATCATGCTTTGAGTGCTTTCTTATTGCTTGGAAAAGTCTCTTGATTGATTGGAAATGCCTCTTAATAGGTTAGAAATGCAGCAACACTTCGCTTCTAATTTCTCAAGAATTGGCTTGTCAAAAACATCGCGAAACCCTCTTTTCTTGGATTTCTCCCCGTCTAGAAAATATCTCCCAATCAATTGGTCTTACCCCCAATCGATTGTTGCATCAGATCGACCATTTAAAATATGCAAAATAAATTTGTTTATTCGTCCAATCAATTGGTGAGTCATATCAATCGATTAATAGCTTCTAATTGATTAACTCAATCGATTCAAAAGCTTTATGTTTTTGCAAAAGACATTTCAATCGATTAGGCCAATCGATTGAAGTTGATAAATTAATTAAGTCAATCAATTCAACAACTTTTTGTTCTCTTCAGAAAACACGGCCAATCGATTGACCTATTGAATTGATTGCCCCAATTGATTCAGCAAGCTTCTATTCGCTCACGAGAACCCTTCAATCGATTGCACTAATCGATTGGAACTTTCTCAATCAATTGCTTCAATCGATTCAAGCAACAAACCAAGAATTTTAGGTTTAGGGTTTGTCAATTGATCATCAATAGATTGCTAACCTTAATTTCAGTCTTTCGATGACTGAAATTATGTCTTGCCTGATATCCGATTGACCTCAACCAACCAGGACTTCCTCTACCCAACATTTAGTCATCTGTGACCTGTTAGGACTTCTTGTTGTCTAGCATCCGGTCACCCTTAACTTGCCAGGGCTTCTTCACCAAGTATCTGGTCCTCCTTGATCCACTTGGACTTTCGTTTGTCAACTTCTCGTTGGACTTCCGATCACCAAGTGTTTGATCAACCTTTTACTCACTTAGACTTTCTTACCAAGTATCTAGATCTTCTTGACCTACTTAGATTTTTATCTTACCAACCTTCCCATTAGACTTCCCTTGCCTAACCTTTAGTTAGGACATTCCTTTCTTAACCTCCAATTAAGACTAGTTACTCAGTACACTTCTCACTCTTTCCTAACCTCTAGTTAGGCACTCTCTTACCTAACCTCCAGTTAGAATTTTCCTTACTGAACCTCCAGTTAGGGCTTTTGCAGTCAAGTATACGGTCCTCTCTTGACCTACTTGACTCCTCTCTCATAAATTGTCAAACATCAAAACTTAAGCTCGGACCAACACGAGCTTAGTTAAACTAGTCAACTATGACCCGAGGACGATTACACCAATAGAATCAAAATAGAATCGTTGGAATCGTATAAAATCGATGGCATCGACACGATCTTATATTGCATACGATTCTCCTCCGACAAACAACATCCTCATTGGCGGAACCACGGACAACCCTCCTCATTGATGGACAACAACAACAGAGGAGGTGACGCTGGTGGATTGTGAAGGGGACACGTGAACTTGGTCTAGTTTCTCACGGAAGAAGAGACTATCTTCGACAATTTTTAGAGGTTGTTCTCTTACCATTTATGATAAGAAGGCATTGACCGACGGCAAGCAGTGGTGGCAATGTTGACAAGGATGCACAAGTGTGAGTGAGGGGACCAATGATGCAGGTGAGGGAGCACCGTAGCATCGGCACAATTAGTGACGCGGAGCAAGATAGTAATTATCCTATAGGCTAATGAAAAGTGAAAATTGTGAAGAAAACCATAAAAGAAAAATGTATTTCTCAAGTTTCTTCCAAAAAAAAGAAATTTTATTTAATATTCAAGGATAATTCCTCAAACAGCTAAACACATGTCTATATTTTATCTTGTAAATAAAGGAAATAAATTCTAACATATAGATCTCAATTCTTATATTACAAAGAAAGGAAACAAATCCTAACGGAAAGGAAAAAACTCATAATCCTAAAATATATAAATGGACTCAAAAATCTAAAAATACAAAAAATAAAAAAAGATAGAAATTACTAAAAATACCTAAAATACCAAAAAAAACAAAAATTACTAAAAAAATAAAAATGATTAAAAAAATGCATCAGTTAGGGATCGATACCGTGAATAAAAAACAAAAGGATCAAGAATTACGCACAGTGAATTAAAAACTTTAGGTTTTAAATTAAAACTTTTATTAATTATTTCAATCAAGTTCTATTTTAAATAAAGTAGTTTAAATAGACTTCCTTAAACTGTAATGGAATTATCTCATTAATATATATATAAATTTATTTAAAATTTTAAAAATTATAAATATATTATATCTATTTATTATATATATTATCAACCTATTATTATTATTATTATTATTATTATTATTATTATTATTATTATTATTTGATATATTCTACATATAATTTAATAAAATAACAAATTGATTTAGTTTTTATTGATCAATTTATCATCTATCAAATAATAAATTAATTTTTAAAGGTTTTTAATAGAATCCTACGATTCTATGATCTAATTTTGACCGATTTAATTATGATCTCAAACCGATCTTGCATATATTCTACATTCGCAATTCTACAAACTATGGGCCTACCCCATCCTGATCATAGCTGGATTAGGACTAAAATAAATTAAGGACAAAGTAGATACTTGAAAATAAGCATGATTTCCTTAGGTGCCTTAAAACTTTCACTAAGTAGCCATGTTTGTTACGTTACAACTAATTATAAAACTCTCCTCAGTTTACAAACTAAATCCTTATAATGGCAGGAACTTTCTGAATCATTTTAGTTCATGCTATTAAATTAAACAAAACAATTCTAAGTACAGAATCACGTTATTGTTGAAATTGACAGTATACAATTGCAGAAAACAGTAATTGTGTAAAACCATAAATTGATCCAAAAGCATCATCATAGTCTCAATTTCGATTCAAACATGAGAAACAGAAGACGCAGCAGATGAGGTTTTCCACAAGAGTTATGACAGTCGATTCTTGAGTCTCTCTCCGATGGACTAGCAGAGATTCCATATGGCTTAACCCAGGACTACATCCCTTAAACGGAGTTAAACCTTAGATCCAAAACTCATTAAGAGTCCATCAATATAAATGGTAATGAATCAATGGATTCCATACCTACAATTCACATTCAATAACACACAATCGCACAATTAAGATACTAATTAGATCACTTTATTGGGTTTTTCAACCATGGCATATCCATGCATTATTAATTAACACGCAAGTCAACCAAAATTAAAATTTTAAATCTGATAAATTAAGTTAGCCTCATTGATTAGTTCTGGGGTAACTGATCCAGTCTCATAAAATTTTTTCACCAGCCACCAGAATAAATCGTTAAGCGTTCGTGGCGGGCGGCCAAGAAGTTCAGCATTATTTAGTTGTGTGCATTATTTGGAAGAAAAATTTATACAAATTCGTCATAATTAGAGATCGAACCATGGATATCTGAATAATAATCTGAATGTCCTACCCTTACATCATAACCCCAAGGGCCCAAATTCAACGTATAATGGCTCCTTCTCGAAATGGTGCATAAATAGATTTTAAGCCCACTTGAGCCAAAATTTTCAAACAAATATTAATTTCCTTCATGACCGTCTTAAAATTTTGCCATCGAGAAGAATATTAAGTCTTTTAACTTAAACTCCTTTAAGACTTTGCAGAGTCTTCTTATTGCACGTAGAGAAGAATTCCCTTTCTATTGAACCAGGTAACACTAAATTTGAAATAATCGGTGTGGTTCTATGAACATTTTTCATAGGTCGTTAAGGTAAATCGGAAAGCGTTCAGGACGTGTGGCCCAGAAACCTAAGATCTCATGGTTGCATGTCCTATTTAGAGAAAAAAATCCCTACAAATACATCATAGCTAGGATCGAACCGTGAATACCTAGGTGACAATTTGATATCTTTCCACTGTACCATATGTTGGAATTTTGGTGAAACTAGGATGAGAAACAAGAATGTAGGAGAGACTTTGTAACAAAATATAAGGATGAGAGAAAAACTCTATGAAAAGAAATGCTTACTACATGTTTCATCATCATACAAGGTCCCTATTTATACACTTAGACTCATGCTTCTACATTCTTCTACAATTACATCACATCATTAAACACAAGACAATTAGATTTTATTTTTTTTCTATGCTAATGACTCTTGTCATAAAGAGTTTCCTTAAACTTAGTAGGATAATTGAACTTTTCTTAGTTGATGAAGAGTCACATGAAGTCAAATTGATTTTGACAACTTCCTTACATGGTTGATGAAGTCAAGTTATTCTTGGCATTGTTCTTGCATATGAAGAAGTCAATTTATCTTTGGAATAAGTTTATATGCCAACAGTTTGGTGGTTTGCAAGCATCCATGGCTTGATATTTAGCTACGATGTATAAATAATTTTTTGTAGTGGAATGACAAATCTAGGACGTTAGCAACTGAGTAACGAGATGCTTGTACTTTTGAATTTACTCCGGTGATCAATAAACAACTTTCGTAGGACTAGACTGGTCATTTTCAGGATTAATTAGTTTGAAGATCAGAAACATAATATTAAAAAAAATAGAGAAGGAAATGCAAGTTCTAAGATAATATAGAAAATGAACAAGAATCATAAAAATATATAATCACTTTCCTTAAACTAGGGATAGAAATACTAGAATTGGATATATTGTCAAGTGCATTGTTTTCACTAGGCTTCGTTACCTACATAACTTGATAACTATTATCTATATTCACAAGAAACTAATGACACAAACTTGTAGGATTGAGCATGCTTGAGAAGGAGGAATGATGAACTCATGTGGATCCCCTTGGAGTTGATCAATTCCCACATTCATCAAGTATCTTGTTCAATCGACACAAACTTGTAGGATTAAGCACGCTTAACCTCGTTTACCTCTTCTTGAATCCAATTTCGAATTGAATGGGGATAAAAGAGGATGACAAAAGTTTAATTCCTATCCAATGATAAGGAAAAAAAACAATACTAGATTCAATGGCCAAGCATGTTGCATATGGGAGATTATATTGTCGGTGTATCCTCCTCCACCTAGTACATTAGCTAAATAAGTCTTAGTATCTTCCTCTACTCATAGAGCAACAACTTTGGCTAGGAGACAATATCTAGGCATCGCCATTCAATTCTTAATATTGTTAACTCACTCAACAAAGACATTGATATACTCATTGATAGTATCCGAGTTGTTTCCTGAGCATTGGAAGTAGCCAACATTATCAAAACAGGAGAGATAACACAAAGGCAGGTGATCTCGTCTGAAAACTGAAAAGACGGAATGACTGGAATGATGTGGCTGAAATACTGACCAAATCACCATGCCCTAGAGGGTGTGAGTAGAAATTTTTGGATAAGTTCTACCCACCGAGCAAAACTGTCCACATGAAGAA
>JBBMJZ010413113.1:19300095-19319067 GCA_037833815.1 Zingiber zerumbet | reverse complement strand
TTGCTTATATTTTTGAGTTGAAAAGCTTTGAGGAGGGTTGGTTTTAACTTGCAGGCAATTCACCCCCTCTTGCCGGTCCCCGCTGCACCAACAAATGACTCTAAGCTGGCTGGAGAGCTAGATCTGACGACGCGGAGCCAGACGCGATGAGACGAAATCGGATGCGACCTCGACACGTAAGCTAAGATAATACATCATCATGTAGGCCGGGATAAGATATCGGCACGTAGGTCGAGATATGACTTCGGTACGTAGGCTGTGATAGGACACTAGCATATAGATCGGGATAGGACATCGACGCGCAGGCCAGAATAAGATATCAACACACAGGCCAGGATATGACTTTGGCACGTAGGCCGAGATAAGACACTTCCACACTGATCGGGATAGGACATCGGCATGTATGCTGAAATAGGATCTCGCCACACAGGCCGGGCTATTACAACAACCCGAAGGCTAGACACAAAGCACACAGTCTGAAATACAACTGCGGCTCGTAGGGCAGGACACAATGATGATGCAAAGGCTGGAACACGACACACGGGCTAGGGTAGGAAAAAGGCACGAAGGCCGAAACACAATAAACCACAGGGAGACGAACGAAGTAGACTCCATAATCTCGTGGAGTTAGCCGGTATAGGGTTGCGAGAGATGGTGGAGCTGACCCTACAAGGCGTGAGGGTAGCTCGGAAGGCTATGGCCCGAGGACAGCAATGAAGAGGGGGAGAGGAGATTGCTCTGACGGTAAAATTGTGTCAGACCTGTGCTAGGGGTACTGGCGGGCGTAGACTTGTAGCCGAGGGCCATGGAGGGGTAATGGCGGCCGCTGCCACAGCCGCGAAAGGTGCCTGGTGTCCATGACGATGACTTGGCTTGCAGGGTGGCCTGTGAGACGAGCTAGTGGAAAGCGCACAGCGAGGAAGATGATAGGAGAGCGCTGGCATTAGGCCGCCGATGGCGGAGAGGCCACCGACGACCAGCTATGAACACCAGAAAAGAGGGGGCTGCCAGCACATGGTGGTGAGCGTGAGAGGTGTAGGTCATAGCGTAGTCGGGAGAAGAGAGAAGAAGAAGCTGTGGCGTGGTCGCATGAGTCTGTGTAGTGGCAGTGGCGTGAGGAGGAGGAGACGACGCTGATGCCTGAGGTGGCATCTGCTGGCACAAGGCAGCGGCGAAGGTAGCCCTCCTATGCATCGTCCTCCTCCTGGAGGTGAACCAAAGCCCCCTGTGTGAGGCATCGGAGAAGATTAAAAAGAGGAGAGGAGCGGCAGCAACGTTGGTGGTGCACGAGATGATGGCGTCGGCGTGCGCGAGATCGTGGCAGCCATGGCGTCATGAGAAGAAGGAAGAGGAGAGGTGGCATGAAAAGGGAGAAGGGAAGGCGGCGTCGATGTCGAAGGAGGAGCGGAGATGGCGACCGGAAGAGCCTGTCGGTCGTAGGAGAGGGAGAGTAGAAGAGAAGGGTGGTGGTTCGCCGGCGACGAGGGAGCTGGTGCCGACGGAGGTGGCGCCCTCTTCACTGTGGCGGCAGCAAAGAAGAAAAATGCAAGAGGAAAACCCCCCTGTTCGTGGTTGTGACATAGAAGGAAAAAGGGGCGGTGCATGAGGGGAGAAGTGGTGGTCGAAGGTGTCTGCCAGTGAACAAAGAGGGAAAGAAGAGAAGAGGAGGGGAGTGGTCGGCGTTGGCAAGGAGAGGAGCATGAGCGGGAGGAAGAAGGTGACCCTCCCCTTTGCAGCGGGGTGCAAGCATAAAGAAAACCCCTTCACGCATGAATACCCTAAAATGGGGTTGATACAGTAAAATGACGAAAATACTCCTCCCTTCTTTACTTACCCCATCAGACATCATCAAAGCCGCCTACCCATCAAAGCAAAACATCATACACAAGATACAAACACAGGTGTATAAGATTTTGTTTTTGTTATACCTTGTGTTCCAAGGTGTTTTTGTGCAAAGATCACGTTTAGTGGGTCTTATTCTTCCCCTTTTGTGATCAGAGTTGTTACTGATTGAATCAGATAATAAAAATATAAAAGTGATTCTGGGCTTGCTCAATCATTGTGCATGCTTCTTTTTGTGAAATAAATGTTTGCATTTACTAATTAAAAATAACTATACTATGACAAACTAGCATTTTTTTTTGTTGAAATTTAATGTTGTTGTGTCGCAAAACCAAATTCAAACTATTGAACCAACTGTTGAACCACCTAGGAATTTAGAACGAAATTTGATGGAGCGAATAAGAAAACAACCTCACCTAAAGAAAAATTGTTTACATAGAGAAATCAAATTATAAATTATATTGTTTAGAATATAAGACTCAACATTCCTTTTATAAAGTTGATCCAACAGAACAAGTTTTCGTTGCCTGCTATTGAACCTCTTAGGCACACCGATGCATTGCTTGACACAAAATATTATTGATGTACTTGATTTTGAGAGTTTTGATATTTATTTGATAATATGGTGAAGGAAGTCCGGTTAAAATTGATCTAATCAAGAGAGAAGTCTAATCATGCTAAGATTAGTTGGATGACTAGCAAAGCACTACAAAATTTATCAAGTTTATTGATAGAATATACCAATGGAATATTATTCCATCGGTATTTATTCGATATTATTGATGGAAGTTAAATTCCATCGGCAATTGTAAAAAAAGGGTTTATCAATAATTTTTTCAGGATTCCTCACTCGTGCGCATGTCTGCTCTTTGGAGGCATGTCTTCTCTCCAGTGGTTATTCTCCAGGTGATCTCCTTCCCTCATTTTTTTCCCTCCTTTTCCCAATCTTCGAATGTTGTCGGTGTTTTTGTCTGCCAACATGTGGTCGGCGACATTTCTGCCCACTAGCATGCGACCGACGGCATTTCCTCCCGCCAGCATGCTGCTAGCGGCGCTTCCGGCTGCTAGTACGCAGCTGGCAGCGTATCCAGTTGCCAGCTGCGTGCTAGCGCCATGTCCAACCACCAACTGTGTGATGGCGCCGTGTCCAACCGCCAACTACGTGCTGGCGACTGACCAAGCCTCCAACCACGTGTTTGCGGCTATGTCAACCGCCAGCATGAGACTAGTGGCTTTGTCAGCCGCTACCATGAAGTCGACGGCTGTGCCAGCTGCTGACATGAGGCTGGTGGCTGTGCCGGCCACTAGCATGAGGCCGTCGGCTATTGGCAATGATAGCGGCAGTGGTTAGCAGCGGCTACTTGCAGCATACCCAACCATCATCTCGCCCTATCGTAAGCTCACAATTACAAGCTCAATTTACCGCACACTCTTTTGTTATGTTTGTTTGTGATTAAATTTTACTATTTTTTTTTATTTTTGTGTAGTCTAATGCATTTGCCGCTCTTCTCCGGCTAGACTACTCTTCTTCAAGTATAATTTAATCAATAGTATTTTTTTGTTATTTTACATGGTTGAATTTAGATGTACTCTAAATGATAGCATTGTTTGTTATTTGTCTGATTTGAAATCTATATTTTTTGTCTGATCTAAAATATATAGAAAAACAATCTAAGTTTTATGTGGTTACCTAAGTTGAATGTTCAATAGAAAGTGAGCATTATATCTAATCTAACATATTAGGTTGTTAAATGTAAACTACCCACACTATATTATATTTGATTGCTTTAGTTAAGCTTAAATCAAATTGTACAAGTTTAATATTGTTTTAAATTTTATTCTCATTAGCTGATAATGTCTATGAGCAAAGCTTAGATGTATAATTGATTAGAAAATGAATTTATTAAAGATAATTTTATTGCTGAAGTTAAATAGTTTGTGAACTTTGTTAAGAGTCATCCAGAATGTATGAATGATGTTGAGTTACGGTGTCCGTGTAATCATTCGAAATGTAGAAATAGAGTTTTTTCATGATGAGGATATCGAGAAAGTACATATATGTAGAAATAGCTTTGTGCCAAAATACTACAATTGGTACTGTGATGGAGAACCTTATTTATATTAACCAATTGGACGTTCTGATGGTCCATCATCTGTCACAACTTTTACTGTGTCTGAATCATCAACTAATGATGTTCCAATGTAATCAATGGTTCACAATGCGATGAATACTGCAGTTGATTATTCCAATATAAATAAAATACCAACACATGATGTAGGTCCCTTGTCGGCCGGCAAGAGGGAGTGAATTGCCCTGTATAAATATAAAAGAAACAAAACCTTTCTTGAACTTTACAACTTGATAAACACTTGCATAAAAAGTAATAAGTAGTAAACTAAAGACCGAGACACAAAAGGAGTTACTTGATTTATAATCAGATAATTGCTAATCCAAGGCAATTAAAGCTCATTATTAAAATTTCTTTCATGCGGAGAAGCATCTTACAACATTAACAGCTCACACAGTAGAAGAATAGACAAAGGATTCATTTTACAAGTGTTATTATAAACTATTGTGATCAGGACTATATTTATAGTCATGATCGGGGCGCCTAGAAGGGTTCCAAGTGCCTGGATGTGGATAGAATTTTATTCATTTCACAACGGATCATGACACGTCAAGTTTTGATAAGATGTGGGCTCTCGGATCGGGCTGAAGCATCTCGACCAAGGCGCACATCTAGGGCACCCTTAGTCTGGTCATTCCGGGCACTCTGACCTAGTCTGGGCGCTCGGAGCACAGTCAACCTTCGGTTACTTTTCCTCCGAGTCTTCCGCTTCGGCTCCACTCACTTGGGTGATTTCGGCCACCAAAATAGGGCTCACCCAAATCCATTTTTCGGCCTTCTCAAGCGTCCTTTCACTCCGGCTTCTCGTCCCTCGGAACCGTTGCGAGCTTCCTTCTCGTCTGACAGCATATTCTTCCGCAGCACCTCATCCCTTGGATGCACCGAGCTCGTCAGCTCTCTCCTGTCCTGTCCTTCTCGCTAGATGCGTCTTTCACTCGAGCTCTTATCCTCCTAAGTTCCTGCACACTTAGACACAGGGTATCAAAACATAACAGGGCCTAACTTGACTTGGTTGATCATATCAAAACTACCATGGGGTACTTGTACATGAATATCAACAACTGTATGAAATGTTAAAGGCTAGTGAAAAAGAAGTGTGGGAAGATATTCCGATCCCTCTGGTCATTCTCAACTATCAACTACTACAAGTTATTGACCATGAAAGCATAACATCATTTTTCAGAAAGATATTATGATAACATATGTCAATTGATATCAGAGTTACTTCCTGTTGATAATATAATGACTGATAGTTTTTACAGCACAAAGAAATTAGTTAGAGGTTAGGTTTATCTATAGAGAAGATTAATTGTTGTATAAATAACTGCATGATATTTTGGAATGAAGACAATGATCTAAGTAAATGCAAAATCTGTACTCACCCTCGTTATAAGCATTATACTCACATACTAGAGAAGAAAAGGAAAAATATTGCTTGAAAAGTGATGTATTACTTTCCTTTAACTGTTAGACTTCAACGCTTGTATGCATCTCTCAATACAACTTATGACATGATGTGGTATCATGAACATGAGCATGATGGAGGTATTATGTGTCATTCTTGTGATTCCCTACATGGAAACATCTTGATATTGTATTTCTCTCCTTTGCAATGAAACTACGTAATGTGAGATTAAGATTTTCTGCAAATGGATTTCAGCCATTTGGTCAGTCGGGACAACAATATTCATCTTGCCCAGTTATATTAACACCATACAATTTAACATCATAGATGTGCATGAAAGATGAATTTATGTTCCTTATTGTGTGCTAATTTCTGGCCCAACCAATCCCAAAGAGAAAATTGATATTTTCTTGCAACCTTTGATTATCGAGTTGAATGAACTATGTAATTTAGGGTTGATCACTTATGATGTTGTAAGTAAAACTAATTTTAGATTACATACTGCATTATTATGGAGGATTAGTGATTTTCCAGTATACTCAATATTGTCGGGATGGAGCACAACTGGTAAATTAGCATGCCCATACTGTATGATAGATTTTGTTGCATCTTCATTACCTTCTAGTGGGAAAGTATCTTGGTTTGATAATCACCATAAATTTTTACCTGTTGATCGCCCTTTCAGGAGAAATAAAAAAAAATCCTACAGAATATTGTAGTTAGAAAACCTCCTCCAACAATCCATGCTTCAGGTGAAGAAATTATTGAACAAATTGACAATTATGAATTTCTACCAGTATCTCAACCTGGTTCCGATGAGTTAAATAAATATATTGTTAGGATGTGCAAATGTGGTTGGAAGAAAAGAAGTATTTTTTGGGAGTTGTCATATTGGAAATATCTATTTATTCAACATAATTTAGATGTCAAGCATATTGAGAAAATTTTCTTCGATAATATCTTCAACACTGTGATGAATGTGTCTGGAAGAACTAAAAACACTGTAAAATCACATGAGGAATTAAAAGAACTAGTTAACAGACCAGAGTTACATTAGGATGAAACAACATTGAGAATGAATTTGTAGATATTAATGTCACTTACGAAGAGATAGATAATGGAGAGATGTCCAATAGTGAGGATGAATTTGTACTTACAGAGTTTAGCGATGAAAACTTTGAAACTATTAATGTTGATGATTAGACTGATGTTAATGTGATGTTGAAACTATTAATTTCTATATTATTTTGTATTGATGTCATGCATGTTTATAAACTTTAGTATGTTGTGTTGTAATGTTATTTTACAGATATTATTATGGCTAAGCAGCAGGCAGTAGCACCCCGAGGCTATAAGGTCCTTAGAGTTGTCAGAGATTCGAAAGTATTTTTTGTTATAAGTAATTCAAGTTCATATATTTCTTCAATAATTTTCATACCTTAATATTTTTTTCTTGTAGATTTGTTCCTGATGGCATCGGGTTGTATCTCATATCACTGGAAAGTTTAAAGAATGCATATGCACTTCTGGTACTACATGGAGGCATATAGATTAGGAGATGAAGACATTTTATTATAATGAATTCGCAGTAAGTAATTTAATATATTTGGTATTCCATAATATATTTATCCTTTCATATACTAAATTCTTAACTTATAATTTCAGATAAGATATACATGAGAAGAAGAGCTAGAAGAAAAATTTAAAGCTACATGAAATAACTATCGTGCCAAACTTTATGAAGACCTTATGTACTATATAAGAAAGAAAGGCACTACACCAGTGTATGTTTTTGAGGTGACATGGAGTGCATGGATGACCACCTGGGCTGTAGAAAGGTGGTGAGAAAATGCTGAAAAGGCTCGATGTAATAGAAATACAGAGGCAGGTGGCCCGAGCACCAGAACCGCTTGACATACATCAGGATCCAAATCTATTATTGAGCATGCTATGGATCTGGTGAGTTTAATTTAAAGTTATACTTTTTAATAAATTTTATATTTATTACCAAACTTGTATAATTATATCCCAAAATATTTGTGTATGTAAGAGCATGATCTTACTAGATAGCCCACATGTATGAAGGTCTTTCTTAAGACTCACAACAAGAAATATGGGTCATTTGTCGATTCTTGATCCCGAGCCCTACATGTAAGATTATTAACTTTATTACATTTGTTTGTTTCTATCTTGATTAAATTTAGTAATTGTATTCAAATTGGATATTAAGCAATATTATATTTTTTCACATAGGAGCAAATGACAAAAAGAGTGGCTTGGCCTCTCAGCCACCATTGGGGGGGTTCACAGTCTCTATCCATCGACGCGCTAAATGAGATATATTATGATGTTTTCGGTAAAAGGATAAAAAAAAAACTCCACTCTCTACGACCTTGGCTCTAAGGCCAAAGTGGTATTCGATCGTTTGAGGACTTCTAGGAGTCGTGCTAGTTCATCTTCTTCTATTGGAGAGCAGATCCTCTAGACTACAAAGTGTGGTCCAGAGGATGAACCACTACATTGGTTAGTTAATTTGTATAGATCCCACCTGTTAAATAGGTGGGGTCCATTCAAATCAACTAATAAACTTTTGTGGTCCATCCTCTGGTCCGCAAAGTGCGACCAGAGGATCCTGCCTGCTTCTACTAAGATATAGTCTTTAAGACGTGAAAATGAAGAATTGTACACTCAACTAAAGTCAATGGATGAGAGGATGACCTCTATAGACTAGTGGAGGGCCGCTGAGCAGCAGAAGAGGACCGTTGAGGAGCAAAGGAGAGCCGAGGAGGATCAGATCAAAGCGTGCATGATAATGAACCTCTCTTTAGCCGTATGCAAGCGATCATGTCTAATTTCGCCCACACCCAGACACCACATGGTTTTTAGTCATAGGAGAATCAAGATCTATTCGACCGTGGTGATTAGCTTTTTTTGAGGTTTGTTTAACTACAACTTAATTTTTTATTTATCATACATAAACCATGCAAAATATATTTAGTTTTGATATTCTAATCTACTCATTTCTAAATATTATGTTACTATATATTTCAGGCGTCCCTATTACATTTTCATCACGATCATCATCATCATCATCATCATCATCTTCTTCTTCTTCTTCTTCTTCTTCTTCTTCTTCTTCTTCTTTTTATCTAAGTATTTTTTATTACATGTAAAATTCGTTATACATATATGCAACATTTTAAATTATACATTAATCTGATCATAATATATCGTATTTGTCTTTCTACAGGATTGTCTATTACTAGTGTTCTTTAGAGTATTTGTTATCATGGTATATATTTATATATTTAATTATGTACATTTAGATTTATATATGGATATTTGTTTCTATTATTGTGTTTGTATTTTGTTTAGATTATATTTTGTTTAGATTGTGTTTATTTCTATCTGTTTTTCTATCTACAATACTATTGTTTGTTTGTGATATATGAGTTGTTTCAATTGTGTTAGTTTGTTTGTATGTATGAATTATTATGATGTGTAAAATATGATTGTATATATGGATTGTTAGGATGTGTAAAATGTGATTGTATGTATGGATTAGGATGTGTAAAATATGATTGTATGTATGGATTGTCAAATCTAATGTTTATATGTATGAAATATCATCGTCTATGATGATTTTATATAGATATGTAAATTATAAACATGGTAGATCCTGAATGTAACTTATCCCATTTTAATTTTTTTACCGACGGAAACAAAGTTTCCATCGATAATTGGTTTCGATATTTACCGACAAAAATATCATTTCCGTCATTCATTACCGACAGAAACAGTATTTCCGTTGATAATTACTGATAGAAACAATGTTTTCGTTAGTAAATTTGGTTATTGGGTACTGATGAAAATATTATTTCTATCAATAATTATTGATAAAAACAGTATTTTCGTCGATAAATCCATTGGAAAAATTATTTATTTAGTTGGGAAAAATACCGACGACATTTTTATTCCATCAAAAAACGCTGTTTCAACCAATGATATTCCAACAAACACTTTTCCATTAGAATACTATCGGTAACCAAATATTCCAACGGATTTTCGATAAAAAATTCTGTTGATAAATCCAATTATTTTTGTAGTGAAGGGACAGTCTAGTCAGGTAAAGGTTGACTAGATGACTAGCAAAGCGAAGTCTAAGTAGGTCAAGATTGACAGAAGCTTGGTAAAAGTAAAGTCTAGACAAGTCAAGCTTGATCGGATGTCTAGCAAGGGAAAAGTCCAAGTAGGTCAAGGGTGACCAAATGCTTGGCAAGAGGAAAATCATAAGGGAGTGAACCTTAGGTAGTGAAAAATCTTGGAAGTGAACTCCAAGGAAGTGGAAAATCCTTAAGTAGTAAGAAGTATTGGATAAATGAACTCCAAGCAAGTGGAAAATTTAAGGGAGTGAATCTTAGGTAATGAAAAATCTTGGAGGAGTGAACTCCAAGCAAGTGTAACCGGAACAATATTTTTTATCAACCGTGTGCGGTCTAATGTGTGTGTTTCTTACATGAATTTTAATATATTTTGCATACATTCTATAGTATTTCGTGAGCATATTTCGCATTCTCACGTTTTCCTTTTGTTTGTTTTACTTTATTAGTTCGAAGATCTATTCTTTATATGTTATATTGATATGAAGCAAATCGGAGCAAAAACATAGTCAAAAAGCCTTGGAACATGGACGAGAAGCAAGAAACACTCTCTAGCCGTGTTGCATGGCACGGACGTGTTCCTCAGGCTGAAGTTGAATGAAGAATGGAGCAAGAATAGGGACTCTAGTTCAGGGAGACAAGACTAAAAAAATTATCTAGAAGCTGAGTTGGAGCACATCGACTGGCCGAGCCCACATCAACGGTCCAAGCACCCTAAGGAGGTTTGGGGCCCAGAGGTGGATAAAGTTCACGGATAAAGTTTCAACGAAAGCTCGCCACATCAACACAGTCCAAGCACTTGGGAGGGCATCTAGGCACCCGGATGGGCCTATAAAAGCAGTCTTCGACCAGCAGCTTCACGACATCATCTGCTACGACTTCAACATTTGTACACTACTCCAAAAAGACTCCAACAATCCTGAAAAGTTGCTCCAACAATCAACGATTAAGGAACTATGTTATTTCTTTCTTATTGTCACTAATCTTTTATTTTTCTATTCTTGTACTCAAATCTTTATAACTCACTTTCGAACTGATAGTGATTGCCCAATTAAAGCACTCAACGAGTGTAGGCCTTGGAGTAAGAGTCGTCTAAGGTTCTGAACCAAGTAAAAAATTATTTGTGTTAGTGTTTATACTTTCGTGTTTTTTTTTCGTTGCATACTATCGATTTTTGAAAAAGCGATGATCATTATTCACCCCCTCTCTAGAGTCTTTATGATCCAACACAAAGTTATATAAAACTAACTGAATTTAATCATCCCAATTCCTCAATCAGCCCATCATTTAATCCATGACTTGAAACAACTAATCACTCATTAACCAAGCTACATAGTTACAACCTTAAAAAGAAACCTGATACAAATCCATATCAAACCAACACCATCATCAACAATCAACCAATTCATCACTAAAATGCAAACTAATCTCCATACACAGCTTACCTTAATCTGGTTGCTCCCTTGTTATCTCATAGCCAAAGACCTTACTGCTAGAAAGGGTAGCCAGTGCTAGGTGGAGCTATTGTCATCCAAACCAAATACCCCAAATCAACACACTAGATCAACACTTAGATCGTATGCTAGTTGATTACCGCAAGTGTGGCAGTAGAGCACCTAAATTGGGTATTCGATGAACCAAGGAGATCACGGAATGGTTGTGGTGCTGGCTGCAACCGCTTGCCGAGATAATGGCCACAATACAGATCTGGCGAAGGAAGTCGTGTGATACCACCAAAAGGGAAAAGACAAATCGAGGTGACGACCTCACCGGTGACAATGGTTGCCGCTCTGTTCGAATATGTGAATGAGAGGGAGAGGCTGCCCAAGTCTTCTTCGTCGACTCCTCCCTTCCAAGGATGGCAGCGAAGCAATCAAGGTCGATGACGCTATGGCTCGGCATCGGACTATGGGAAGTGGAGAAAGAGGGGCGGCGACTGACTGGAGTCACATCACGAAGAGTGCATAGTGAGATGATCTCATGGCTAGAGAAGGTCGACCACTCATGGTGTCGACAGTGCACGAATGTCCGACGATCGGGCAAGGCGACGAGATCAGGAGAAAGAGTGGAAGAGGATCTGGAGAGGGTCAGAAGGAGTCGACGATGGAGTTTAATCAAACCTAGGTTTAATTTATATACTTAGGTTAATTCAATAAATCAACTCCCATTTTAGTGATATTTTAAACAGGTTTTCTCTAAGCCTAATCGATTCATTCCCTTAAACGTATCATACGGACTATGTTTAAATCTTAAAAAATTCTAAAAATTTATAAAAAAATTCTATAAGGTTATTTCTCCATAACACTTATTATTTAATTATTGTATCTTACACTAAAACTTTTCTGCCATTAGTCCAACCGACTTACTAGGACTTTCTTGCCCCTCGGTCCATCCGACCAACTAGGACTTTCTTGCCTCACAGTCTAACTAACTTACTAGGTCTTCCTTGACTAGCTGCAACTAGGACTGTTCTGCTTGATGTTTGGTAATCTTGATCCAGACATGGAAGTCCCCACTTCCTTGGTTAGAGGTCAATATTCTACCCCACATGGCTCGATTGGACTATGCCTCTTGTGCACAGTCGACGGTTGGTCCTTTTGGCAGTCCGAGTTCTAATACCAATTGTTATAGCCAAAAGAATTTAAATATCTCTACCAATGTATGATATTATCTACTTTGAGGCTAAGCCCTCATGACTTTATTTTTTAGCTCTACCTAAAAAGTCTCATAAAAATAGAGATTTCTTTCCCTTATAAGTCCATGATTCTTTCCATATGTTTTCAATGTTGGACTTTATTTGTAAACATTGCAACCCAATAGTTAGATCAAGGTTGACCAAATGACTAGCAAAGGAAAAGTCCAAGTAGGTCAAAGTTGATCAGATTGTCAAGGTGACTAGATGTCTGACAAGAGAAAAGTTCAAGCAGATCAAGGTGATTAGATGCTTAGCAAGAAGAAAATCCTAATTGGGTGAACCTTAAGTGGTGAGAAGTATTGAAAGTAAACTCCAAGCAAGTGGAACATCCAAAGGAAGTGAACCTTAAGTGATGAGAAGTTTTGGAGGAGTAAACTCCAAGTAAGTGTCAAATACTAAGGGAGTGAATTTTAGGTAATGAAAAATCTTAAAGGACTGAACTCCAAGTAAGTGTGATCGAAACAATATTTTCTGTCGACCACGCAAGGTCGACTGGACAAACGTATTTAGACAACCAAAGCATATGTTAGTTACACTATTTCACTTCACTATTTCTTTCCATTGTGCTAATTTGGTGTTGCAGGAAAGTCTTAGCGGATCTAGTCGATCATAAACTAAGAAGAAGAAGAAGTCAAAACAAATTAGCCAGACTAGATATTTGGAAGATAAGTAAAGTAAGTCCTGGAGAGACCTTTCACTTATGGAAGGCGATAAGGATGCGTCTGAGTTGAGACCACTTTAGGCATTGATCTGACTGAAGAAACCAATAGAGGTTTTTAAGCTAAGATTAGACAGTCCTAAATGTCATACTCATTTATGCATAATTATATTATTTCTGACTCTGTCTTGCATGACTATTATTATTATTGTACTAACTCTGTTTTTCCAAAAATAAAAACTTTGGTTGACCGAAGTGTTTGGTAGATCGAACAAGGTGGTTTGGTCAACCAATCTAAGCAGGTAGACACAAATCATATCTGAATCTAGCAAACAAGGAAATAAAGGTCTAGTCGATCAATCATGAGGATCAGTTGACCGAACACATTTGGTAATTGGAAATCAGATACAATCAAATCAATTAATAAAAAGAAACTCAAAAGTTTAGTTAACCAAATATTGGATCAGTCGAACAAATACATATCGTAAGCACATATTTGATATGATCAGATCGAGCCACAAAGGAAATTATGATGTTCAGTCGACCGATCAGAGGGTTCGTTGACCGATAAGGCAGATTTTATAGAAGATATGATATGGGCAAATCATGAACTTAGATGTGAACCTAGGTAGTTTCTGGAGATCGATCAATCGGAAAGAGGTTCAGTCGACTAGATGAAAAGTTTATAAAAGAAACCTCAAGGTTCAAGGTTCAAGGTTATAAAAGAAACCTCAATTCATCTAATCCTTCTTTGCTACTCTGTTAATGCAAGTGTTGATATGCCAAAACTCTTCGACAACAAATGCCTACTGTCTAGATCTTTGAACAAATGCCTACTGTCTAGATCTTTGTGTTGTCGGTATCATTTTTGTTATTGCACTTCATTCAATAGAAGTTTAGTAGACTTGTTATTATCCTCAAATCTTGTATATATGTGTTTCCTCCTCCGAAAGCTTTTCAAAGACGAGAACTTTAGTGAATTGTCTATTCGGAAACAGTTCACGGGAAGGTGGGCCTTCGAGTATAAATCATTAGACTATGAACCAAGTAATCGATATGCTTTTGTTTTTAGTTTTCCGCCAACTCTGTGATTGTTTTCATAAAAGAAAAGAAATATTTTATCGAGCAATATTCACCTTCCCTTATATCATGCTTTTCGGTCCTACAAACATTAGTACCGTCCAAGCTGGGTCGGTGCTATCAACTACTGATCAACATAAATTTATCAATTTTGTCACCTTGGAAGATGTACAAAAGACACTAATGGATATCGGCAATGATAGGGCATTGAGGTTGGATGGATACGGTGAAAGTTCTTCAAATCCACATGTATGCATATTTTTAGGGTTATTTACCCCTCAATACCCACTAATCATTTTCGAAGGTCAACTGAATCCTCAAAGAAAGACTGCAACGACAAATTTAGGAGAAAAGCCATGGATGACAATAATCGGGGAAGCTTTAGAAACAAGTGGCCGGCGGAGCAGCCAACCGTGGCTTAAGCCTCCAGGACTGCACTCGCTATCCCGTCCACAGAAATCCTTGCCCGAACTGAAAGGAATGGCTTTGCTTCAAAGGCAGCAGAGGCGAATCTCCTCGCCCAGTTGCTCGATCGCTCCCATCTAATAATCTATTATATCTCTCCTTCCTTGGTGCCTTGGTTGTGGTCCACTATGGCATGCCGCTGAGCCACTCCACGCGTAGTTTAATGCCTCCTCGCGCTCCCCGTAAAGCGAAGTGTCAACTGCACTCTGCTTCCGGAGGGAGTTTCAACTATGCACTCCAACCTTCTCCAATTGTAAACTATTCTTTGCTCTCTCCTCCCGGCTAGCGTTTCTCTTCTGCCTTTATTTTAAGTTTGAATCTGTCCAATTGTGACCTTGGAAAAACTGAAGCATTCGCAGTTACCATTCTTGGGAGATGAATTTTTAGGCCGCTTTTGACTCGCCTTCTCTTTTCACTATTTATACCTCGCTTCCCTTCCTCTGTTCCTTACCGACTGCAAAGCAGAAGAAGAGTTGACGGAGCCACATGGACTGCGTAGAAGATGTCGTCGATCACAACAGCAGCAGCGGGAGCGATCAGTTCCTCGCCTCGCCGCTCGTCAAGCGCAAGAGGACGAAGCGGCAGAGGCCGCCCGCCACCGCCGTCGGCCCTGCCTCGTCCATCTCGTCGGCGGAGCTTTCCAGCAGCACGGCCGTCACGGAGGAGGATGAGGACATGGCCAATTGCCTCATCCTTCTCGCTCAGGGACGTGCGGTGCAGACTTCCGACGCGCCTAAGGAAGCCACGACCGATGCCAAGGGCAGCAGAGCCGAGGCCTACAAGTGCAAGACGTGCAACAAGTGTTTCCCCTCCTTCCAGGCTCTCGGCGGCCACCGCACCAGCCACAAGAAGCCCAAGACGGCGGTCCTCCTCGACCGAGGCAATATCCCTGGCGCCGCACAGACAGAGGTTTTCCAGTTGACCGCCGGTTCTATGACGGCGAGGCCGGTCGCGACGACATCGAGCAACGACGACGGAACCGGGAACAACAAGCCGAGAGTGCACGAGTGCTCCATATGTAGAGCGGAGTTCTCATCCGGCCAGGCTCTCGGCGGCCACATGCGGCGGCACCGCCCGCTGACGGCGCCGGCAGATCCGAAGGAAATCAAAAAAGACAGGAACGTCTTCTCCCTAGATCTCAATCTCCCCGCGCCGGCAGAAGACGACTGCGAGGCCGAGACGGCAAAGTCATCAACGACGGCTTTCCCCTTCGAAAGCCGGCGACCGCTTGTCTTCTCGGCCTCGTCCCTGGTGGACTGTCATTACTAAGCAAGCAGCACTTGTCATGCAGCCATTTCTCTTGTTAAATTTACAGGAACCTTGTGAATTATGCATATCCACATAACACAAGTGATTCTTTACATTCTTTCATGTTTTTTTTAATATATGTTTCAACACAAATTGAGAATGCGATTGAACATTTCATGGTGCCAAATTCTTGTTCTTGTACTCGAGGTGAGATATGCTTGCAAGAATTGTCCAGTAGCAGGAAGTTTGGGATGACCGAGTTAACTTGGCTTTCTTTGTCTTTGATTGCTTTGGCTTCTCCACCACCACCACCACCAAGGAAAGTTATGGATCAGGTTCTCTCCCCATGAGTTTGATTTGTTCTGTAACCAATCTAACCTCCCCCTCATATTAAATGCCAATGGAATAAAAGCAGAGTTGAGGAAAAGGAAGTAGATAGATAGGTAACCCTCCCTGTCAAGAAATCCAGCACACACTTGTACTAGAAATGTATGCAAGGCCTGCAACTGAGCATATGTCCAGACTCGTGCTTATCTCCTTTAACTCACCTAACCCTGGAACTGGATGTTGAGTATGAGAAGCTGCCATTTGTATCGTCCCTTGATTTGTTGCCACCTGAACCACTACTTCCAGACGATGTTAGACTCATTTGTCTCACTTGTTTGTTTTATAAAAGAATGTTTTATCAGTTTTTGATTGATGGAAAATATGTGAAGTGTTTTAGGAGAATAACTTTTTTCCATTGAATCTATGTGCCAACTCGCCATCCTTATCAATGGAGCCCTTTGTGAAATCCACCCTCATCCACCAGCTATTTATTCTCATCCTCAAGTCATTTAACATCATACATGAGCTCACTGATTGACAGGAATATCTGATTTAAACTATCCGCATGAACTAACTTGCCAGCCTAAGCCTACACTATTAAGCAGCCTAACTTGCCAAGCCTGACTAACTTACATGTTACTCGTCTGACAGTATATCCCCTTGGGTAGGTTACTCTTACTTAGCTCCACAATTTGCCCAACTTACTCAACGAAATTGCTCAACTCCCACGAGCATAACTTGCTTGACCAACCAAGTAAAAAAATATATATTAAAACCCCAATTGACCTGCCGATTCATTTAGATTTACTAACTTTTCAGGACCAGCCAATTAGAACTCCTTAACAAGTTGAACTAAAACACTTGAACTATCTAACTTTCCAATAGCTTACGCCCACCTACCTCAATTTATCTCGCTTGATTCACCATGCTTGATTGAATCAACCGAACCAAAAGGTTAACCTGTTGGCCCCTCCCCCAACCTAATCAAATCCACTAAAAGCCCAACACAGCTCACATGTGCTGGTACAATTGACTTCTGGTTAAAATCGATCAGGTTGAACAAACTCGAGTTGACTCGAGTTAGAATTTTGATGTTTGATCAATATGTTTGTTGGTCGAGTGAGATATCAAATAGGGAAAGATTGATCGGATATTTGATGAGATATGAAAAGTCCAATTAGGTCATGGTTGACTAAACATTTGACGATCAAAAGTCCAACATGGAGTTAGAATGAGATGCAAAGTCTAAGTTGATCAAGGTTGACCGGACATCTGACATGAGATGGATGAAGATCAAGTGACTTAGAGAATCAGACACTTGGCATGTGGATGAAAGTCCTATTAGGTCAGGAATAACTAGATGTTAGACAAGTATGAAAAGTCCTAACAGGTCATGAAGAACCGAATGTTAGGTGCATGCAAAAGTCCAAACAGGCGAAGGAAGATCAGATGTTTGGCATGAAAAAGGGAAGTCTCGGCAGATTAATGGTGATTAGATGCTAAGTGTGTGAAATTCCAACCGATTATGATTGACCGGATGTTGGGCAATGAAAATCCTGACAAGTAAAAGTGTATAGGATGCTAGGTAAAAAAAAAGCCCTGGTAGATTAAGGTCTACCAAATATCAAACAAGATGAGAATTTGGCCTTGCAAAAGCTTAAATAGGACTAGCAATTGCTGTTGGACCGCTAGGCCGGCTAGAAGGGGGGTTGGATAGCCTGAAAATAAAAACCTACCCTTCTCAAACTCTCAACAGAACACTTGCATAAATATAAAAGAAATAATCAAAAGCAGAAAAGACGAGGCTCACAGAGATTTGATTTGGTTACAACTTATGAGGTTGTTAATCCAAGAAAAGTCTAGTACTAAATACTCCTTCCGGCGGAGAAGCCTCTTACAACGATAAGCACAAAAAACAGAAGCTCAACTCTAAATTAGAACGTACAAGTGTTGGAAATGATTTGCTTGGAATGAATTTAAAGCTTCTGGACCAAGGCTATATTTATAACCTTAGTCGGGATGCCCCGAAGGGTTTTGGGCGCTCTGGGGGATAAAAATTTATCCTCCAACATTTAGATCGCGTTTGACCCGATCTGGTCAAGAATGAACCTCCGGGCGCTCGAAATTCATCCGGGCGCCCGGACCACTAAGTCAACATTAGTTGACTTTTTGGCCCGGGTTCTCTGCTCCGGTTCAGCTCGCCTTTGGTCCGGGTCTTCTGCTCCGGCCCGCTTGCTTGGGTGATCTCTGACATCCGAAATAGGGCTCACCCGAACCCAAGTTCCAGCCTTCTTCTCAAGCAGCCTTCCTTCCCGGTTTCTCGTCCCTCGAACGTCGCGTACGTTCTTCTCATCCACCGGTGTACTCTTCCGCGATCACCTCGTCCCTCGGACGCACCAAGTCGTCGGCTCTCTCCCCGTGTCGTCCTTCTTGCTAGCCGCGTCTTCAGCTCGACTTCCTGTGGTCCTAAGCTCTTGCACACTTAGATACAAGGGTCAGACAAAACATGACCTAACTTAACTTGTTTGATCACATCAAAAGTCCTTGGGGTTCCAACAATCTACCCCTTTTTAATGTGAGCAACCCAAGTTAAGTTAGTGTAAAAATAAACATAATGTAAAAACAAATAACTTTGCAAATAAGCGCAAATAAGATTTTTCAATGAAAAATTTTTTGATTATACCTCCCCCTAGACTTAACATTCTTCTTCCCCTTTGATCACATAAAAAATTGGGGAACCTAAACAAGTCTAAGGTTAACTTTATTTTTTTTTTTTTAAAAAAAATTAACTTAGTTTTAAAACGGATTCTAAGTTAGAAACTTTTTGGGCAAAAAATTTCTAAGTAAAAAAAATTTTTCATTTCAAAAATATTTTTTATTCTAACAGAAATTGAATTTTTCTAAGTGAAAAAAAAAATTTAAGTGTAAAAAAAAAACAATCTAAGTTTGAAAATTTTTAGAAA
>JBBMJZ010413113.1:19230716-19247085 GCA_037833815.1 Zingiber zerumbet | reverse complement strand
ATCATTCCGAATAACAACATTAATCTTAGCTTTGCAATTTGTCTTAGTAGAAGGTCTAGGGTACAAAGCATTTTTGGTTTGAGATACTGTTTTACCACTTTTGGCACATCCAAAACAAAAATATTTTTGCTTTCCATCATCTCCCTTTTTACCACCTAATTTGGAAATACCAAAACCAACATTCTGAGCATATGATTTATAAAAATTACGAACTTCATCTTCAGATATAAAAGTCATTCCAATCTTAGGAATCATGACTTCATTTAAACTAGATGGAGATAGGTCTGTCCTCACATGGTCGTTGTTATCATTTATCTCATTTGAATCACTTTTTCCTTGTTCCATGATTATTTTTCACCTACATTTATTCAAAAATGGAATGCAGGTAAGTATTCAACTACATTTATTTGCTTAAAAAATAGAAAACAGATCCAAAAAGTTAAGTATCCAAATGAAAAGTAAGGAATTCCAAAAAAGAAAGAAGAACATACATCCAAACACTAAAGTCTTTTGACATATGTTTGTCAGTGCAGTACTGGCCTCTATCATGTTTTATTTTAAAAATTTACTAAACCAAACACACAAAACTCTAATGTACAGAACAATCCCTGATTAATGTACAAAGCAAGAAGCCACATCACAATGATTTTTGAATGTACAGAACAATCCCTAATTGATTACACAGCTTTGCAATGACATAAAACAACGACAACAAAAAAAAAGGAAAGGGCGAGCAGCTGAACAGCAGGAAACCGAGCAGCGTTAAGGTCCGAATAGCAGAAAATCGAGTCGATTTGGACAAAAATCAGCTTAGGAAAACACCTCATACCTGGATTCAGGGCAGATTTAGGGCAGGGGAGAGGCTGAGAGAAAGGAAGGATCCAAGTCCGCCGAGCGCTGAGAGATTTAGGGCACGGAGCTGGAGAGAAAATGCGAGGGCAAGAGGCGGAGCGCCGAGAGCAGAGAGCGGAGGGAAAGAGCGAGGGCAAGGAGGCGGAGAGAAAATGCTAGAGCAGGAGGGCCGAGAGCAGCGACGGCACGGAGCGGGGAGAGAAAAAAACCAATTAGAGCAGGAGGGGGAGAGAAAGTGCGAGCCGAGGTGAGAAAAGAAACGAGCGGGGAGAGAAAAAAACTAAACTGTAGGCTTTGCTTTGTCACTGCCCACGCAGGAAGCCACATCATTCTAGACGCTAATTCGAGACGCAAATTTGAGCCGGCTATCATTTCTCTTAGGAATGAATCCATTCCCTTATTCTCAAACCCATAAATCAAACGTCACCTAACTCTTTTATAAAATTATTAATATAATTTAATGACATATAAATACTCATATTAATTATATATATATAATATTAATTTAATAATCCATTTAATAAATAGAAAACATTAAATTTATTATTATTATTATTATTATAATAATAATAATAATAATAATAAGAAGAAGAAGAAGAAGAAGGACGGATTTGAGAATTAAGACCCGTTTCAATTGTAAAAATTTAAAAAATCTCAGTCAGAATCCATATTTAAAAAGACTTTTCAAATTTACCTTTGTTTTTGATTTTCCTCACGGGGCTTTAAATTTACGGAGAAAATTATTATTATCCCAAGAGGAAATATAAAAGGAAAGGATAGTAAAAGATATACAAAGAAGATTAATTGTTTTACGTCAATTAAATGAAGAAAATTACCTTTTTTTTCTTACAATTACTTAATTTTTATTCGTCTATCTTTTAATTGTTTTAATTGTCATTGATTAATTTTAGAGAGTGATTGGTACATTATTATTTAAAACTTTCATTTCATTGATTATCATAATAAATTAGAAAGTATTTATAACGGACAATCTATCTATCGTTCAAGTATTCTTAAGTTAATCATTTATTAAAAAAATTAATTTATTAATTTATATAAGCAAAGATAATAAATTTAGACAATTCATTAAACCAAATAAATTAAATTGAATATGGATGATTTATGGTGGTAAAAGGTGAATACATTCACCTCCAGTGTCCCCGTCAACCCGTCCCAGGGCTAACACGGAGAAGGTAAATCACGGACGACTATTAGCTGGCTACTAGTTTTGGAATAGTGACTAACACATAAGAGAGATGTTTTATCTCGGCTTTGCCAAGATTTAAACCCCAGACCTCATGATAGCAACATCTCATGTGCTAACCACTAGACCGTCCCAAGGGGATGGATACGGATGGTTTGAGGTGGCAAAAAGACGAATACGCTCCCCCCAACGGAATACGGATGATTTATGGTAGCAAAAGGTGAATACGCTCGTCCGCAGCACCCCCGCCAACCCGTCCTAGGACCAACACAGAGGAGTTAAATTACGGACGATTAATAATTGAGATATTAGCTTTTGGAATAGTGACTAGTACATAAAAAAAAAAATATTTTATCTTGACTTTGGAATACGGATGGTTTATGAACCATATTTACTAAGCAATTTTTGTAAATTATATTCATGTGTAAAAATTCAGTGAGAGTTGTATTCAGCACGAACAACGACATGGTAACCTAACCTGGATTCAAGTGCTAATTGGGGTGCTTGTCCAGAAAGCTGGAGTTGAAAATTGAGACACGTTAATTTTCCTTCCTTGATTGATATTTATTTCTCGAAGGCCACCTTCCATCTGTCGCTCCCCGACGAGGCTGAGGCATGGTGATCTCGAATCCCTCGTCTTCCGCGATCGATCCCGAACTGGTGATCTCCCACAGGTTCTCCGAGGTTCTTCTCCGTCCTGCTCTGTTGCCCTTCGGTTATGCCCTTTGTTTCTTCCCTTTTTTTTATTTCGTTTTCCTTTATTTCTCGCAGACCTCGTTTTGCTATACAGAAAGGTTAGTTCCGGAAGCTCTCGGATTCTTTGCCTCCTTCACGCTTCGTGAAATCCGCTCATTTCATTTCGTTTGACTTTCTTCCTCGTCTGTTTGTTCTTGTTAATAGAGATGTAGCGCTCTACGCTCTAGGCATCGGAACTTGTTCTGGAGACGCGGTGAACGAGAAGGAACTCAGCTACGTTTACCATAAAAATGGACAAAAGTTCATCAAGGTCAAAAATTGAAGTTTTATACAGTCACACACTAATCCAGTTATATTTTCAATTTTGTGCCTTTTAGTTTAATTCACAAGTTCTTCGCATTGGTGATTTTTTCTCGAAAAAGTCCAATTAATTGTTTTTCTCTGCTCTGTGAATATGCTAATTCTTAGGCGTATAACCTTTGGTACTGAACTTCCTAGGGAAAAAAGTCAAATTGCCTTGTTATGTACCTTCTTGATTCATAATGATATATTATTACACTGTCTATATATATGTTCTTAATATGAATGATATCCTTACTATGTGACCACTCTTATGAAATGTAACTTTCTCCTTGTGTCTTATGCTTCAGTGTAATATTGCAAAGTATTATTTTTCTTAGTTGTTACCAGAGCTGTAGGTTTGCCTCATAATGTTCTAGTCCATCTAACATCAAGGAAGAGACCATAGCATGATGTATATCATGATTTCCCCTCCCCATCTCTCTACTTTATCATTGCACAAAATTTCTTTCTCTTCCATGTCTCAGCTCATTTACTATCTCCACTTATTGTGTCTTCATGATCTCTCGTTATCTCCTCCACTCTTCAAACTTATCTTGTCATGCTTGCTTTGGCATGCCCTCATGATCTTTTAACCCACTACATATTAATACTCATCGATGCTTATTTTCTCTTGTTTCCTTTGAAAGATGATAAATTAAAATGATAGACTTATAAGAAAGGTTGAGGGAAGTGACAATTTTCTTTTCTTGGACAAATATGCATAGAGAAATAATTTTTTAAACAATTTCTAATGGTATAAATTGGTTGTTAAATTAGAAATAAATTTATAGCAATCGATGATCTTGAAATGTGTGGTTGCTTCCCTTATGGCTTATTTCACCCTTACCAATTGTGCAATTTGGGTCTCGTGAATTTGGATTGGCTGCCGTTTTATGAGTTGCACCGCCAAAGAGAGCCTACTGCCCACCCTGCTTGAGAATAAGGTTGTTAGAATTCATAAGTCAGATTCTAAGTTTAGTGATTGAACATGCCAACAAGGAGGAAGAAGAATCTTGCCATGAGGAAAGGATTTGAAGTATGTTTAACCCACTCCTAATTCTTGTGTAGACTGGTCTTTAACCCCTAGTTTCGTTATGTCTATCATGTTGCACCCATCCAAGTTTTATATATGCCCTTGGATTACTTGGACGATCCATATTACACTATTCAAGGTACTAGTTCACTCACAACTATTGAGTCACACCACTTGAGTTGAAATCAAATTATCGCGATCCATATTACACTATCTCATGGTTTGCAAAGCACATGGTGCTTAATTGTAACCATGGTTTTGTTTCATGCTGGGCGAAATGGGCAAAATGTACGGTTCCGCCTACCGCCCGACATCGGAACCACGACCAACACTGACACTACGGGCCGCTGCGAGCTCGCGAGTGCGCGGGGACGATGTTAACTTAGGTTAATAATTTCAATCAACTCTTAGCTATAAATAGGATAATCAAGCTTAATCAAATCCTAATAAAACTATTCCATTAATTTAATATATATATTTATATTATTTATTTTAATTTCAAAAAGCTATAATAAAATTTTTATTTATTTATTGGTATATAAAAACGTTATGATCATATATTGTTTCTTTTTCTTTCTTTTTTGTATTTTTTATATTTAGATTAATTTTTTTATTTTTAATTAATATATTCTATATTTAAGAAATAACGAAATCATATTGGCACGACTCGATACGGTACTGAATTTCGGCCATCGAGATTTTAAATCATGATTGTAACCTTTTTCAAGAAGGGGAGCCTTGGCGCAACGGTAAAGTTGTTGCCATGTGACCAAAAGGTCACGGGTTCGAATCCTAGAAACAACCTTTTGCAAAAAGCAGGGTAAGACTGCGTACAATGGATCCTTCCCCGGGACCCCGCATGGCGGGAGCTTCGTGCACGGGGCTGCCCTTTTTTTTAATTGTAACCTTTTTCAAGATATATACTTTTATATTAAAATGACTCTTTCCCACCTAGTGGGATAAGGCTTGGTTGTTGTGGTATATTAAAATGCCTCTTTTTCTCTCTAAAATTTGCACTTGAGTTTTCCATGAGTTCTAAAAAAATTTTTTCTTCCTTCTCCATGTTTTGAAAGGCCTTTTGGGTCAAGAAAGATGGGCATTCAAATTCATACCTTGAAAAATCTCTCCTCTCTTTATAGTCATAAGAAAACAATGGAAAGATGATTCATTTGTTAACTTATCCATTGCTCCTAATCTGTCCTTTAACTCATCCGTCCAAGAAAAGAAACTCTTAACTCATAATCTCTCCCGAATCTATATTGTTGTCATTCATTTCAATATTATTACCATGACAATTAAAATTCCCAGCCCACAAGTGTTGACCTTCACATGTTTAGGTAGTGAGTTATGCTGCATAACATGACCGGTGCACATCATTCCTCTCCCTCTCCAAGATATGAGCACCGTCCATGCCGATACATACATATACCTCACAGTTTTACTCCTCTTCTTTTTCTTTTTCCTCCTCAAAGTTGTTCATTTAGACAAAGTTGTGATTGAGAATTAGAGGGACAGGGGAGTAGCAAAGAATCGATAGTGCTAAGTTGACGAAGACATTCCTGGAGGTGTAACTGTGGAGAATTGAGGGAGGTGTAGCTATGGAGAACCAAGGGAGGTAGAGGTGCGGAGGAAAGGGAACAATAATCCAGTAACGATGATTAGCTAACTCATGAGAGTGGAGTAACGGTCGTGATTGCGAATTTGCCTTTTCTGGATCACACTAAGTATATGTAATATAATTATTAATTATTTATATATAATTAATTACATATAGACATAGTTTTATAAATGTAGTTATATATACATTAATTGATAGTAACTATATACAATCAATGTTAATAACAATTTTGTTACTTCAATATCATCCTGGATCTACTTTTATTTTTACCTTGAGAAATCTACTTCATAACTGCTATGATCTATGTTTGTTATGGCTTAATTTAATAACTTTATTAGATCAATGTTTAAATATTGTGCTGCAGGTTTTTCCTACCTTTGCTGCCCTGTTTCCTTTTTCTAGAGGTCTTGGACTTGAAGGAATTCATGGATTGCGGTGAGTAATTATTATGTACAATAATTCCTTGGTAGCATTACAGTTCTTCCTTTTAGCATCCATACAGATATCCTCGATTTTTGGTTCATAAGCTAGATGTTACACTCTCTACAGATATGATCCTAGGCTTCTGTTGCATGGTCAACATTATATGGAAATCTACCGGCCTCTTCCTTCAAACAGCTGCGTAAGAATTTTGTCAATATTATATCTTCTTTTTGTAATTCTTTCCTTCAAGTAACTGCAAAATTGTTTGCATAATGGTACATTTTCCTTTTAATACTTTTGTTCATATAGTTGTATAGGATTTTGTGTGGGTGTACCTTTTTCCTGTAATTCAGTCCCTCAAATAGCTTTGTAAGATGTTTTTGGCATGATGGTACTTTTTCTTGTGATTGTACTTGAACCTTGAGGGCACAAGTAGTAGGGTTGTAAACGATCTAAGTCGAATCAAGTTTTGTGTAGTTCAAGATGGATTGATAAGATAATTGAGCTATGCTAAAGTGGGCCTAAAATTTACTAAGTTGTTGAAACAGATGTTCAAGCTTTACTTGTTTTCTTCTTTTAAGTTTGAGCTTAACTCGAGCATGGTTTGTTTAGATGCTATCAAACTTTTAATTTGAGGTTGTTTGAAACTTTTACATTCTTATGCTTGTTTGGTTGGCTAGTGAGTATCTAAAGTTGTTCTTTTTAAGAGCTTCTTTGTTATTTACAGTTCTATTTATAAATTTGATAGGAACTTTGTCAATTAACATGAATCACAAGATTTGCTCGTGGACATTGTTCATGAACATTGATTACAAATAATTCACAATCTCTATTGACCAACATTAACGACTTGAACACATGTGTTTAACCCTTTTCATTTAGTTTAATGAGTTGGTTATACCTGAATATTTAATTGATCTTGCATATATTTACTCAACATAAATAAGCTTTTACCTAGTTGAATACCAATTTTTCTTATGAACATTTAGTGCATTTTCAACCCTACAAGTATTCCTTAGGGCATCTACAACTCACTTCCAGTATAACATCCACCACCTCATCAAAAAGCATGAGTCCACTGCCACATACTCATTATAACAACATATCTCTTTCATCCACATTCCTTTTAATATTAACACTCATTATTTATGGGTCCCACAGTCCACTCAATTATCTTAAAATTATATCATATTAAATAAATACATTTAAAATATATTTTAAAATATTAAAATTATTATTATTATTTTTAATAATAATCTTACTTTTTTTTAAAAAAAATTACTGTTCTTAAAAAATAATATTAAGAATTTTTTAATATATTTATTAAATAAAATAGATGTTTAATATATTCAATTTTTTATTTTAAAATTTATAATCTTTTAATAAATAAAATTAAAAAAAATACAAACGTGGGGTGGGCCAACCTGTTGTTTGAACGCGTTCAAATTGAAGGGGTATTATAACACCCCAATAACGCATCCATTGTGGATGCTCTTAGTATTTTATTGCGGGCAACTCTAATTGGCATATGATATGTATCATATTTTTTGAGAGCTAAGCAATTATTCTTTCATCCTTTTGGGAAATGCAATGCAATTTTGGGTAAAAATTTCAATTTTGTGTACAATGTTAAAATGTGTTATTCTTTCAATTTTGAGTAAATTCTTATGTTAAACAAACTTATTTGGCACCCAAGTCTATGGAGACATTTGGGCCTTGTTACTTGAGGATACGGAAAATTAGATAGATAAATAGGTGGGTATTATTAAATATGTTATCCAAATTGATTTCACATATTAACTTCATGATTTCTCTTGTAAGCTTTATATGTTTCTTAAATCCTTGTCAATAACAAACACAATGTAGTTGGCTCTTCTCTAGGTTCTATTACCATGCCATAAGGAGAGAACCACAACTTTCTAGAGTTCAGATAGATGGACTATTATATTGTTGATATATAGTTATAATTCATGTATTATAGCCCTTAGACATGCTAATTATATCTAAACATATGGCTATGAATAAGGATAGACATACCTTAAGATTACATCTAATATTTTTATCTAACATTCCTCAAACTTGAGCTTAGATATTATCAATGTCAAGCTTGTTACATAAACTAGATAAAAAATATAAAATTTGTTAAGACATTTAACAACCATAAAAGTAAAAAAAAAACATGATACTAGTGCAAGGATATGAAGATGCAAGGCTCTAAATTGATCCTCGAAGAATCAACGACTTGACTATGGTTGTGAAGAGAGTGACAATCTTCAAAGGACATGATATGATATAATGTTCTTCCATATCTCCGTTTAAACTAAACAAACTAGAAGAAATTGTAGATTAGGCACATAGCTCCACAAGTGACTCAAAAAATGAGGAGTCTAAATTATAGTCCCTGATTAATTTGAAGCCTTTACAAAAGGCTCTACAAAAATAAAAATGAGGGAGACTGTCTAGGATTAATAAAATAAATCAAGTAGGGTTCCAACATTTACTCTTGAACTGAGATGGTAATCTTAGCTGTGAAACTGAGTAAAGGTAGATATTACATAGAAAAGGATGTCAAAGATAGACCTGAATAAAATGCACAAGGAACGAAGAAAGTGTTGCGGATAGTGATTCCAATCACTCACCCCTAAGAGGAGAAAAGTTGGGAAGAGATTTAGGACAAATTTGGCATTGTATTTCAAAAGTTTATTTAGAGAAAACTTTGCAAGTGCATGGTGTAGAAGTAGTGTAATGTTTGTTTACTTAGATCTCAAAATTGCTCGGGAAAGCAATATCACTATCTATAGTGTTTGGTAAAAATATTACCTAGAGAGTACTTTTCCCTTTATGTAAAACAATGATACTATAATAATCAATTAGAATATAAATATTATCAATTAATAAATTAAAATATTTTTGCATTTATTTTTTTATTAATATGAAATACAATTTAATATTCTATATGTTGCCAATATTTTAAAAGGTAAACATCTTTACAATTTGGTCATCAAAAGCACTTTAGCAGAACAATTACAAACCCAATTTCTCTAAGAGAGGGAGTGAATTTTTGAAACGACAACAACTAATATCATTTTAGGATTGCACAAAGACTAGTGTAAAGAAAAGAAACAAAAGATGATTGATGAAATTTGAATTCTAATGATCCTTGAGATAAATAGAAGGGAGGAGGAAAGAGAAAACTTGAAGATCACCTTTTTCTTCTTGTTGCTCTTCTTTCTCTCACTCATATTTTTTAAGAGAGAAATGAAATATTTTATTATTATCAATGGGGAGAAAACATTTTGGTTCAATAGTGGTTGGAGGGAGGCAAAAAAGAAAATTAAGTTTTATGATGGTGGAGAGAGGGGAGGAAAAAAAGTTTATGATGGTGGAGAGAGGAGAGAGGAGAGAGAGAGAATTAGGGTTTATGATTGTGGACTGGAGCTGCACCACGAGAAATAACTTGTCATATCTTCCTTGTGGGATCAAGGAAGAAAAACCTGGCCCAGGAGAGGAACCCACTCTCATACCAAGTTGAGAGATGGATATTATTTTGTTGATGTATAAAGTCTCAATTCATGTATTTATGCCCCTAGACAAAACTAATTCTATCTAATACTTGGGCATGACACTATGCATGCCTTGGATTTGATTATATTTGATATTTTTATCTAACATTTGGCATGTTCTTTCCTTGAGATATCCTATTTATGACTTTTCAAATAACTGAACCTCATTTATATTAAAAGTTGAACATTGTTTCGGTTTCTATGTCCGTTTCCAAGTTGTTTGAGTAATCCATTTTGTATGAATTAATTTGCTTAATTAATACTGTAATTTACTCTCTATGTGCTCCAGATTCTCAACAAATTCAAAGTTGCTGGCTTGCATGACAAAGGTCTGTTGTCCTCCTTTTTTACTTCTATTCTATATACTGTTTTGTTTTCTTCAATTGAAACTAGTCAACTTCAAGCAAAATTGTATTAATGTACTTGCCGACTTGCAGAAAAAGTGATATTTTCCTTTATATCCATCTTCATTTCTATTGGATATTCTTTCTTGAAAAATTGGAACTTATTTAAATAAACCTGATACAGGAAAAGCAACTATAATTGAGCTTGAAACTACAAGTTACATAAAAGAGTCGGGTGAAGTGCTGTGCATGAACAGGTCAGTGGCCAATATTGTACGTGCTAACATGTTGATACTTTATAGCTAAATCTTCACTTGCTTATTTGTAGGAGTTCAATATACTTGCGTGGTTCTGGAGGTTTTTCAAGTGCATCACAACCATATTCGTACAAAACCTATTCAGATAGTCAACCTTCTCTATTTTCAATTCCTAAACATCAGCCTACTGCAATTTTTGAAGAAACCACCCAACTATCTCAGGTTGCTTTTCTTTGAAGTTCCATATAGATTCTTTATATTTCAAGGATAGTGATTTTTGTACTCTACTGTCATTTATTGGATATACTTCTTATAGTTTCAACATGCATTACTTAGCATATTTCTTATTTCACTTTTGAAAGATCTCTTTTCTTTATATTATGCATACTAAATTTCATTTTATGCTTCTAGTTCTTATTTCTATATTTTGTGATATACTATATGTATACTTTTGGGATTGTATCATTTCCTTCTGTATAAATAATTCTTTGTGGAGCATGAATGGTAGATTACTCTGTGATTTCACGTTCATTAATTATTGCCATTGTTGCCAATGTTATTTCATGCAGGGTGTCAGATCGAGTCCGAGGACAATGAGATCTCAGCTTTAGTTCGGTAGTAGTTAAGGAAAAGCCCTTCCCTCCTTTGGAAGTCACTATTATTAGTATGTCAAAACATCCACCAAGGTTTCCATTTTGCTATCAAAATGCCTATATTTAAGACCAAAATACATATTTTATCATTCTAAATTATTACCTAAATTACTCAAAATGTGGAACCGCCACTTTAACGACCCCACGTCGATGGAGGGAGGTTCAATAGGAACAATAGGTGGCAAGTGCACGGAGGGAATTCCGCAGGTGATAATGAACCCTGTCTGATTTGGACGCACTACTATGCGCTTACCATCTGTGCCAAGCCTCGAGGGCTATTACCGAAATTACTCATTTGTTAATGGAGAGGAGATTTTGATAACAAAATGGAAACCAACGCTTTGACATTAATTAAAACCTGAGGGCATTTTGCAAAATCTATTAAACATTGAGGCATTTTAATAAGTACCTCAAATATAATCTCCATATCTATTAGTTTCTTGATACATTTTACACTTTGTCAGATCTTGATTGGTTTTCTATGTATATGTTGGGTTGGGTTCGTGGGGTTATTTTATGCAATTATGGAAGAGTTGTTCAAATTGTACACAGACCAATCGAAGCACTAGAGAGTCTGTTTTTTTTTTCTAATATTTACCGAATAGATTGTTCACTTTAATTTGCCTATCTCACCACTCTAGCGTTCTTTTCTATGTTTATGATTTTGTCATGTACTTGAGGTTATTCTTAGTGATCATGGAACCATTTGGGAAAATTGAAGATAGATCAATCAAAGCACTAAAAAGCATTATATATTTCCTCTACTCTTTCCTCGTGCCATTTTTTTTTACTTCAATCTGCCTATCTCATTTTTCTAGGTTGCTTCTCCATATTTTTTTTGGATGAGTTCTTGAGGTTACATTTATTAACACCAAAGAGTTGTACAGTTTTTAATCCCTGCAATAGTTTAATATCAAGTATTGCCACAAGGCTCAGTTTATGGCCTCATTTCCTACTTGCTAAACTAAATAAGAACACTACAAAATGCTTTTAAGTTTCAACTAATAAAATTTGTAATATGAAAACAGAGCCTTTGACGACATCTTTTGTGTTGTGGTTTTTGGGTTTTTAGTCTTTTGTCCAGTAATTATAAGCTCATTGGGAATACACCTTTGACTAATGGTGGATTTGGTTCACTGGAATTCTCTAAAAATTCCAGCGGAACAACTATTCTAATGTTTGGTTACAAAATAAAGTTGGAATATCAATTCTCATTGAATTTTATTTCTTGATCATGCTTCCTAACTATTTCATAACATTTTCCAACTGCCTAATTCTATTATATTCTCCAAATTATATATATATTCCCAGACGCTCGAAACCAGCAATATGAACTGTTTTGCTGAAGAATTGACACAAAATGACACAAAGACCCCTTCCTCTTGAGCTTCGTCTTCTCCATCTCAAAACACTGCCACCACTTCATCTCAAAACCATACTTCTGCTTCTTCTCTATCTCAGCCATTTATCTCTATCTCTTCACTTCTTGAGCATGACTAGGTCCTCCAGCTTCACCAGGTAAGTCATACGGATCACATCTTTTAGCTCTTTTTTTTTTTTTATTCCTTCCCCTTCTTCAGTGTCTTCTTCTTATTGACTTGTTCCTCAGACTTAGGAGCACTGACACCTATCATCTTGGAGTGCCCGCATGACACCCAGACTATATGTCTATATCTATCTAGTTAGGAATGGATACCTCACTCAGCTCAGAATGATCAATTAAACCTTGCATATATGTACTCTATTTAATTCTCCTGATACAACAAATAAAGTAGTCAAGTGGGCTAAGTGTACTTGACAGGTCAATTGTGCTGGACAGCCTGGGCGAGCTGGACTTTAGCAAGCCCGGTGGGACTGGACTGAATTGGATTGAGCGAGCCATAGGGAGATAAATAGGTCACAGTTTGACAGACCAAGCAAATTGGGTGTGTTGTATGGGCAGACAAGATCCGGCAGACCGAGTTGAGTACATTAATTGAGCACACCAAGCAGATCACACACTGTTCATTCCTACTAAATGGGTCTTACAGAACCTATCAACCAAGTGGCCAGAGCGAGTGGGCTAAGCAACTTGTGTGGATCTATGGTTTATTAGCCCTACTTGAGTCATTGTGTTTTACTTGGGGTGGATGGCTATCAATGTGTTGATTTATTTATTGTTTATTACTTACAATATTTCTATAAACTAAATATAAAAATGGAAATGTTCCTACTATCGACAAAGTAAACTAAAGAATGTTCTGATTCCATTCTCTAGGAATAATTTCTATTCCCTATCAATTCCATTATGTGCACCAAATGTGCAAGTGGCATGGCGTAGAATTTTAGGGTTACTAAAAAGAATGCATTGATCAGATCATATATAAAGACTCAATGATAAAACTATCCCAAATCTTTTCTGCAAATTCAAGGAGAAAAATTATTCTTCCAGCAAGTGCATTGATACTATCTATGTCCAACCTATTTTATAAATTAGAAAAATTCTTATAAATGAAGATAGAGTAGGAACACTAGTAGTGAAACAAAAACACAAAACTTGTACATATGCATAACAAAATTGGAGATAGCGGAGTGCACAACCAATGTTCGATCTCAAATCATCATGTTAACAAAGAGACACAGAGAATAAAGAGAGAAAAATGAACTAAATAAGAATAAAAATAACCCTAAAACTAATTCCTCAAGTATGCTTCTCCCTCGAGCAGGAATTATGTCAGGATGTAATAAATGAAGGAAAAGGAAAATACTTGAGGCTTCTACAGCATACATAGATCAGTTGATAGGTAGAATAGCTTGGCACTTTGCTACATTTAGCAACATGATAATAAACATTTTCTCTGTTTTGATTTTTACAGGAAATAGAGAGCACAGCTCATCCCTTTGCTATATTTGACAACATGAAAATAGTACATTGTCATTGTTCAGGTCTTTACTGAGGTTTAGGTGGCATATATGCTATATACACAAAGGAAATAGAATGGCGATGAGATAGTAGTTGGATTCTTCCTATACGACATACAACAGTGCAAAATTGACTAAATAAGCAAGAAGGAAAACACTTGATAAGGTCCTATGGTTGGTGTGGCTCATCAACATGTGAACATAACACTTCAGAAGAGGACAATAAATATGAAGCAGCAAAAGAAAAAAAAGGAAAATGTACTGAAAAAAAATTGAGATCCCCTATATGATGGAAGCACCTGCTAGGTTCTAGAATCTAATACAAATCTATTAGATGGAGAAGATGATGAGCTCGATAATGGCATATATACAAGAAACACCACTAATTTCAAAGTGATAGATTCTATATTCTCCTAGCCGCATGAATTCTAGGAACCAAAAGGAATTCATAACAGAGAAAACTTGAACATGATCTAGTTTCATCAATCGACATGGCATAACAGAATTAAAAAAATTAATAATGACGATATAACCTGAATGCGGAAGAGACAGCGTCATCCAAGAAATCCGTCATCCTGCGAAAGGAGTAGTAGAGGGTGGTCTTCCAAAGGAATTAGGCTAACGGTGCCAAAAGCTTCGTCAATGGGGAACGAAAGAGATGTCAAGATGACCCTAATCCAACGGGAACCACTCCTATATATAACGGGCAACCCATAGATAATAACGGATCGGGCTAAACCCTATAAGCCGGATTTAGATCACTTCAACGGCTTCAGTTCAGTTTGTATTCACATATACAAATTACATTAAGCCCACCTTAAACAGATTAAAATCCAACAATCTCCTACTTGGATTGTATGTGATTGTATATGACATACGAATATAGCTGTAGTTGATATAATATCCCTGTAAACAATCTAGTCTATTAACTTTATTAGTATAGGACTATAGATGTCATAGCTACTATACAGTGTATATGACTAGAACAAGTCCTAAGAGTAATCACAATACCAATGTCATTAATGATATAGATTAAGATGATGTATGGTATGGAAATTACATGAAATGTGATCAGTACATGCCAATTTTCAACTGGTCCTGAAGTGACTTGAAAAAGTTTGATCATATTTGCAAATACTTTATGCTAAACAATATCATATTTATAAACTGCAACAACAAATAATGATCCAAGCCTTATGATTCGAAAAAGAATCTATATCATATTTACAAACACTAAATACTAAACTGTAGCAGTAAATTATAATACTTTATTCAGAGTGTCAAACATATAAATATTCATTAATGTTTTGAACTTTAAGTACGTATAATAATCAAAATAATATTTGTCTTTATTAACATAAAGTAATAAAATAAATTCAGACTCCTACTAGATAAGTTCTTCTATAAGGACTCTCATATCTATAACATACGCATGAAACACCATAGGCACCAAGTCCTTGGTGAGTGAACATAGAATCTGTGCTATGTGTTCTATCATCACGACTCTGAACTCTTTCTTTAACCGTTAGAAACTTAATGTCGATGTGATTAGATTTCGACGTACTGCAGTTGTTCTTGGCATAAAGTTCTACGACTTTACTATCACGGTTGATCCTTAATGGTCTGTCAACGATCTGCAGTGCTATGATGAAGTTCAGTAGCCAAATCTCATGATTGGATGCTTTGTAGCATGCTAACAACTTTGTCTCCATAGTAGAAGCGACTACTAGTGTCTGCTTGAAATTCTTCCAAAATATAGCCCTCTAGCAAGCATGAAAATATAGCCTGAAATGACCTTCTATCCAATTATCCAGCAAATCAAAGTCTGAATATCCAATCACCTCCAGGTGATCTGACCTTTGATACGTGGGCATGTGTCCTTCAGTTCTTTGCAAATGCCGCATCACTCTTTTTACCGACGGTCATGGGTTATTTACATATCTGCCTAACATTCCGACTATAAATGATATATTTGGTAGTGTACAAATCTGTGCATACATGAGGTGTCCCATAGCTGACGCATAAGGGAATTGTTCAATCTACTTTATTTCAAGTTCAAGTCGTGGACACTGCTGCAAATTGAATCTGTTACCTTTAGGCACAGGTGTGTCATCAAGTGCACAGTTTTGTATATCATATTTTATAAGCACCTTTTTAATATAGGTCTTTTGTGATAATCCAAGAATGCCGCTTGAATGATTAAGACATATTTGTATGCCTAAACAAAGATGTTTCATCAAGATCTTTCATTTCAAAATAACCGGATAAAAATGATTTGGTTTCATATAGCATACCCTTATTATTGTTCGCAAATAATATGTCATCTAGAACAAGTATGACAAACTTGCTCCTATTGAACTTGACATATATGCTCAATAGGATTCTCCTTAAATCCAAATGAGATAATCATAAATGGACTTTTTTAATCTACATATTAGGTGCTTTGAATCCTAAGACTCAAAGTTCTCTGGTTGCACCATATA
>JBBMJZ010413113.1:19200189-19212363 GCA_037833815.1 Zingiber zerumbet | reverse complement strand
ATACTCTATCATGTCTTTAGATCTAACTTAGTATAAGTTTTTGTTTCCCTTCGCATGGATCTTCTGGAGGAAATAGGTTTTTCCGCTGCGCGTTTGCGTGTTTAACAACCTATTCCCTTAAAAAACAAGATAAAATTTATTTAAGTATGGATGATAATATAGTAGGAGATAGAGCCCAATGGCGTTGAAGGATCCATATAGTTGACCCCACCTAGTGGGATAAGGCTTCGTTATTGTTGTTGTTGTATGAATTTAACTAGTGCATTATTTTGCTAAAGAAATACAGAATACACGCATCTACTCTTTGACTTTAAGTAGTAAACAAACAGAAGCGGAATAATAAAAAACAAATATCAAGACAGAATATTAGGATTCTAGAAGTAAAAAATAGAGAAACATATAGAATTTTATTAAGTTTAACACAAATAGCACAACAAAGAACAGTCAAATTTGGTGAAGAAACTCTCTCAACCTGCCAAAGTTGATGCTCTCTTCTGATAATAATTCTCAGACCTTCCACAAACCAGAAAACTATCAATCCTTACCCCCACACATTTAGGTAACTAACTCTTAAGACATGCTAACACAACTACCACACAAATATAACTAACTCTAAAACCTAATAATTACTTGCAAGATATCTTCCTATATATTAGTTTTGTTTAGACCCCTTTTTGTTTTGTTCCTCCTAGAATATACAAGCCATGTTTTGGCCTTGTTTCCCCCATGATGAAGATTAAACCAATGAATGGTGGTGCCTTCCATACTTACATGTGCCAACTTGACCTTAACTTCATCAAAAGTATTTTTGGACTTCAAAATAAATATCGGTCCAGGTAATCCATGCTACTAGATTCCGACCATCAAACAGACATCCCATACTTGTCCAATTGATCACCTTGTTGTTCTTGAGGCTCAGATTGAAAGGGCTTATCAGCAGAAGTGGATGCTTCCTTCAATGGTGCTACTTCAACGCTTGTTCCTACTTCAACTATTTGCCGATCTCTAGTAAAAGAGACCATGTCGCTGCATTTTAGACATCAATCACTGCACAATCCCCATCATTTCCTCTGTATTTCCTTCTTGGATCGCCATCCTCTCTTTTAAAACATGAATCTTAGCCCACATCTTTGACATTCCTTCTAAGCATACAACCCCTCTTAGATTCAGCAGGTTAGATTAATATTATGATTCCAGAAGTCAAAATAGAGAAATACACAGAATTTTATTAAGTTTAACACAAATAGTACAACAATGAACACTCAAATCTAGTAAAGAAACTCTCTCAATCAGCCAGAATCGATGCTCTCTTCTAATAATAATTCTCAGACCTTCCATAAACTAGAAAAATACCAATCCTCACCCCTCTAACTTCACACACACTTATAACCACACACATTTAGGTAACTAACTCTAAACCATGCTAACATAACTACCACACAGATGAAACTGACTCTAAAGCATAATACTTGCTTGCAATATAACTTCCTATGCATTAGTTATGTTCAAGCAACTTTTTGTTTTGTTCCTCCTAGAATATACAAGACAGGATTTGGGCTTGTTTCCCCCATGATCCAACACTTGGCTTACATTTGGAACTTGGTTCCTATCATAGAATATCACCTTCATCAATAATATTTCTGGACCACATTTTCGTTATCTCAAAATCAGTAATTTTCTTTGCCTTAAGATCGTTGGAACCAAATTTAGATTCTATTAAATTATAAAGAATAAAATTGCGTGCAACCCATTTTGATTAAGAGAGATAATAAATCAAGCCACAAATTTAATGGATATAAATAAGAAATATTAGAGAAAAAAGAATCAAAGGCAAGCCAAAGTGCATAGTCCTAAGGCATAGAATTTATTAGTGCAAGTTTGATTCTGATCTTCTATCCAAGAATACATCATGATATTGAATTGACTATCCTTTTCTATAGATAGTAAATGTCTCTTTAATCTATCCCTTGAATATTCAGTGGGATTGCATCTTTCTAAGAGATGTGATCTTTTAGTACTAAAAAATTTCAAAATTAAAACTATAAAAAATAAAACCTGAATTATATGTTTATTTTTAGTTTTTGTAATCAAAACTCCCAACATATAATTTGAAAACAACCGGGCATTGAGAAAGTTCAATTAGATATTTTCTTGCCATGGGCTTCTTAAGAGATGTGTGCACTGAGAATGAGTTTGCTAATGAATCTGGCACTAAAAGTGCAAAAATCGTCCAATGACTTTGAAAAAGATTCCAAGAAGATTACAAAGTTTCAAGGGCATTTGACACAATGTTTAGACATTGTCAATGAAAAAAGTTCACTTAATTAATTGTATCCACTATCACTGGTCATTTAAGAGGCACAAAAAGCAGTCATGGGCATTTAGAAAGCATTTAGGATGCAATTTGAGTGATTAATAATGGATTCTTGTAATGTGTGTTCTTGGTCAATCATGATCTCTCCTGCCATATTGTGTAAGCCTCACAATTTGGCTCAGCATCCTGACACTCAAAATGAGAAGACTTTAATGATGATACAAGAAGCACGTCAGATTGCTTGCTTTGCCTGATGTTAATCTTAGAGTACATATTCAGCTTCTACTTCTGTGTAGTCATGCTTAAGGCACTCTCTTCAAGACTAAATATTCAGCAATGACTAGGAGGAAGTTCTTGACTCTTCGTAGAACATGGAGCATAAAAATGTCAAGGAAAAGACCTATCATCTTGTAGTAAAAATGCTAAAATACTTGCCAAGTCTAATATCAGGCATCATCTACTTGACTGTTTCACCCCAATGATAGAGAATAATCAGAAATTTTGATTTCTTCAGTTATAAAGGGAAAGATTGTTATTATTTTTTTCAAATGTAATTTTATAGTCTGAGAAAGAATCTATGGAAATCAATTTCCTAGCATGGTAGTTAGTGCCTATCAAATATTTTGATAAGTTACTGATAATTTTAGAGGTAAGCACATGACTTTGTGAAAATTATTTGTCTGTCTGTTTAAATAGGCAAACTGTTAGATGATTCTTTCATGCAGTTTCAGATAAAACAATAGTGAACGTTCAAAAATACATAATTATTTATTTAGTCATGGTTTAATACTGTGTGAACTGATATCTACATGCTCGTATTTGTTTTGTTAACCAAATATATATATATATATATATCACTGCAATTTAAATGCATGCTTAGAAAAACAGAATTTTCAGGAAGTCGCTGCAATAAAATTTCTTGCTAAAAAATTATTGGCTGACAGAATTCTACCAGCCATATTATACACACTTGGAGCCACAAATTTGTTGTTTTAACTTTAACTAAAAATGAACAATAACAATATAGTGTTTTTAGAAATCTTTTATTTTATTTTTTTGGAGCCATAAATTAGGTAAGGGTGCTAGCAAGATTGTAACACTGTATAATCAATGAAAAATCTGTTTCAACACTTATTACCCATAGGACTCTTTTTTCTTGGTATGTCTGCACTGTACAAAAGTATTCTTTAGTTGACTGCGTTTGCTTCTCAATATACTGATACAATTGTATCCTTAATACTCTTTCTTGATTATAATGTTCCTTTGATTAGCTTTAGCATATCTACTGGTAACATAAAAGGTGAAGATTACTATCAGTTTTACTTGACTGCTTTTGCTTCTTACTATACCAATGCTATTATATACTTATTGTCTTTCAGGTTTATATTGTTTTTCTATTAGATTTAGAAAATCTGCTGGTTACGTATAAGGTGAAGATTACCAGTTGACTCTATAATCTGGAATCTCTTCACCAAGTTAACTAGATTCTCTGTGGCAGGAAACGAAGTTATCAAGACGTGAGTTATCTGTAGATCTAACCATGGCAGAGGGGTATGAAGCTTTTGTTTCTTGCACTCGTACTTCTAAAAGAGGACGTTTGGGCTATTCTGGTAAGATCTTACATGGTATATTAATCTAGATATTTATTCAGTATCCTAGAAATTACCTTCTAATTTCTAGTTTAGTTTATGATGATACCTCATAATATCTTATGGGAAAAAATCAAAAGGGTCCCTCTTTTTTCGTTATCTTCAAGAGGATGCCCTATTTTGAAAAAAATATCAAACAGGCTCGCCATCTTATTTTTCATCCCTAAAATACTTATATTCCAGTACTGTTGTAGCAACTTTGGCCAAAACTCCTACAACTAGCCAAAGCTGCTCCAAGCAATTTTGGTCAACTACTCCAAAAATTGTAGCAGTTTTGTCAAAAGCTGCTCCACGTTGCAGCACTTTTATGTGCCAATAGTATAAGATTAATTTTGACAAGTTGGACTAGTTTTAACAAAATTAGAGTTTTTATCAATATTTCAGCCATTTTGACCCAATGTTGAAACAAGCTTGACTAAAATTACTCAAAGTAATTTTAAGCTTGTTGTAGCACATTTGATCAAAGTTGCTACAATAGTGTTGGAACAAGTATATTTTGAAATGGAAAAATAGGATGGACACCCTTTTGATATTTCCTGAAAAAGGGTGCCCTTTTTATGATAACGAAAATAAGGGACACCCTTTTGATTTTTGCCCATATCTTATGGTCTACTAAGATGTGAGACACTTGCGGGAATTTATAATATTGTGAATATGAAGGATAATCATTTCACTTGAACTCCTTTATTGTCAAGGAAGTCCTAGTTTATTATAGATAATTGTGTGCTCCGTAGGTTGACAAGACTGCTATAAAACTAATCATACTTTGCGGGCAGTGGGTTGGGCAATAAGAAAATAATATATACAAAAAGTATAGCAGAGTTTGAGAATGCTATGATAATATGTGAGGTTATTGATAGGATAAAATTAAAAAAGTGTCCAAAATTTATATTGCTGCAATAGATTATAAAATGAGAGAAAATTAAAATAGCTATAGATTTTGTAGTTACACAAGTCAAATTGATTGGAGTTGAAGATCTGCTGATTAAAGGAAGCACTGTTGGGATGTAACTAAAAGTGATTTAAGAAGTTCAAATGTTCCTTGTGATGTACATCATGTACTTTTGTATAGAGTTCAATGGAAAGATGAGTTCTATACAGCCCACACCAAATACTAGGGATACACACAGCTTATTGTTGTTCTCTCCTATTTGGTCATAGAATCTAAGCTGTTGACTAGATAAGTATTCTCTTCAATCAAATTCAGTTTGTTCATCTGCTACCATATTTTTATTTTCCTTTTCTGATCCATATTATTCAGTCAGTGCAACTGTTTTCTAGTTGTCATTCTTTTCTTTTTTAAACAAGGAAGGAACTGTTTTTACTGCTATATTCACCAATTTCCTAGAGCTTAGCCTACATACCTTGTGCTATCGACATATGCAAATCTTCTCTAGTTTATCTCCTTAATAGAATTTAGAAATTTTCAGTATATCACTCTTCACCATATGAAGTCATGTCATTCTCATCTATTGATATATGTCTGCTACATGGATCTTCTCTTTCCATACTCGGCATGATTATATCAAAAGTAATATTTAGATCAATTAATTACTTTTCATTACATTTACTAAATTTAGAATACATTTCAAAAGGTTTGTTACTTCATCAATATCCTTCAAGATACAGATTTCTCACAGAGAACTCCTTTGGTCAGTACATATTATTTTTTGAGACAAATCCACTTCTAACCTTAGCTTAATTTACTTGAATGCCAACAACTTATAACAATGTATTTACAGTTTTATGTATTTCTTTAAGATCATATGTAATAATAGTAGTGGTAAATACATTAGGTTTCAAATATTGGATGCATATTCTAGTTACAAAAGAATGAAACTATTTAATATTATTATTCTGAAAGTCTATAAGAGAGTGCATGTTGTACTAGTACCTTGGTTGTGGAGTGGTATTGTCTTAATTAATTAAAGTTTCAACTAATAGATTATTCCAGTTACACGAGTGAGATAATTTATTAGTATTCTGAAAGTATACAGAAACAACAACTTAAACAATGCATTTATAGCAAGGTTTAAACTCTCGAGCAGTATTGAAGTTTTGGCCTTTGACCGGAACGATACTGTTTTGGGATCGTGCAAACGTTTGGATGTATGGTGTCGGCAATATATTGGAGTTGAAGAAGAAAGGAGATGTAACATAGGAAGGATATTGACGGTGCTGAGCATGGTTTTTGTACAAAGCAAAACCTAAATCTCGTCTCTTAGGAACCACGAGTTAGGCCTTTATATAGAAAAGAGGAAATAAACCAAAAGACATAAATACCCCTATACTTATTCTAACAATTGTCAATCATCGAAATTTCTTCCTTAGGACATGATTGCACCAACAAGTAAGATCGAGTTGATTGATGGAGAATCATATTTCTTATTCTCCTCATGGCCTCGGTGATATCGAGTTTCTCTTCCCGTCGGCACAAGATCAAATTTAGTATTCTCCCCACAACCTCAACGGTATCGAGCTTCTCTCCTCGATCGATGGGAGCAAATTTCTTATTCTCCCTACGACCTCTCCTTGATTGGCAGGGGTTCAAAATTTTTATTCTCCTCACGACCTCAACAAGATCAAGTTTGCTCCCTAGTTGATACGAGAGTATATTTCTTATTCTCCGTGCAACCTCTCCTCATAATGATGCGGGATTGGATTTCTTATTCTTCCCATGATTCCAGCGAGATCAAGCTTCTCTCCTCTTCGACTTGATCACCCATGTCACTCTCGAGCATTCAGCAACTCTAGTCTCCATCCAGCTTAGCAACTCAACTCCGAACCTCATGAATCACTCTTATAGCTAGGCAGCCAGCGACCCACGCTTTATAAATCAGACTTTGTTCGATGCTGACTCAGAGGGGGGACTAGTGATACAAGGGATAAAATTCCCTTCTAACCTAAGAGATTCAACCCACATGGCGTAAATCTAGCTCAATTACTTGCATATTTTATTGGGACAAGATCCACACACTACTTACAACCCGCAGATCCAAACTTATAGATCAATTAAAAATCATATAAAATCCTAACTTTAATATTCTTCTTTTTTTTCTACCATTCTATCTCCTCCATGATCCATGACTAACTTAGGCATCGGAGGGACCTCGCTGGAACAACTTCCGATGAGCCCTCTAATGCACATTTTCTATGCAAGTCCAACCACAGGAGAAGGCTTGGGGCGTCCAACAGGCGGTACATTCCTTAGCCGCAAAAAGTATAATATAAAACATCGAGCTTCAATTGAATTCTGTTCATGGGGTAATCATCATAATGCTTCATGGAAATAATGTTTGGGCATCTGACCTATTGCAATTACTTATTAACAGCTTATGAGTTTTCTGAACAATTGTTGTTCAAATAAATTTGGCTGCAAACAAGAGTGCTGTTGTTACATGTAATAGCACTGCAACTGTGTAATGACTTACTATTTTGTTATTAAGTAGATCAGAGCATGAGAATATATGTGTGAAGTAAGGTTCTCCGGTGAGTGGAAAAATCCGTCCTTGCCGAGGAGATTTACTAGACTTTGAAGGATGCGATAAACCTTGAGCGATGGCACACTGCTGAAGCCGAGTAAATGGGCGGCGAACATACTGAGCACTCGAGCCACACTCCACTTTCTTACTCTGAAATGTCAAAACAAGTCACGGAACATAGCAGTAAATACATAATCTTGGAGAAGAGTGGGAAAATCTTGCAGTAGAACTACAGAAGGTCCTCTGAGACATTTGATTAATTGGGAACAAGACCTTAAAACACTATAGAGAGATTGTCGAGGAACTAAGTGGCTATCTAGCAACATGAGAGAAATCAATGGAAATAAGAGGAGCCATTTAAGCCTCCATGCTGTTTAAAATCTTAAAAATGCATGGCAAATGTGCAGGAAAGTTGAAAACCCTAAGTTCAAAGGGCGGGAAAGACGGGAAGAGCAGTGGAATGGATGTCTCACCATTTTGCTGCCTGAGAAAACGAAGAGACCATCCCAACCCCGATGGAAGTTCTTGTCTCACCATTATGTTGGTCTTCTTGCACCGGGAACTCTGCAATGCGGGCTCGTTGGCTAGACGTCGACGTCAGACCGACAGACAGCATCAGGATATACCTGCTCACAAAATCAAGATAAATCGCGAAATGTTCTCGGAATAAATTAAAAAGTTCATTCAACACTGGTCAATTTTTTTAGATTCGGATATCTTCTTCGAACTTATTAATTTTAAGTGACCATTTAATCGTATAAAAATTTCTCGGACCATAATGAAAAATTGCTGACACCAAATGCAACTTTGTTATCCGTGTGAACAGGGTATTGTTGCTTAAACTCTACTTTAATTTATTTAGTTGACTTTTTTGAAAAAAAAATTAAAATATGACATAATTTTACATAAATTTAGTATCATTTAATTAAAATTAAATATATTTTTTATTCAATTAATAGACTCTTTATTTTTGACCAATTAATTCGGAGCTCATACATTGGCTTAAACTGAAATAATTAAATAATTTTAATTAACTAGTGTTGAATTTAAAATAAATTATATTATATTTTATAGTTTTTATAAAAAATAGATAATCAAGTAAATCGGAATGTATTAGGAGAGTTTAAGTATAAAAAATTTACATACAATAAATGAGAAAAAATTTGTTCTAATGTTACTAAGGAAAAAGTTAAATTTAGTGTTAGAGATTTTAGGACAATTTAAAAAAAATACAACTCAATTAACAAAAATTAATCAAATTTTAGGACAATTTACAAATGTTGAACCCAAGTAAAAAAATTAACCAGCCATTAATTGACGACCAAAATTAAAAATTAAATATGCCCGCCGATTTAACTGTTTAGAAAAACTTGATTTTAAAATGTTCAAAATTTAGACTTTTAGCTTAAGTTAATTATAATTCCCGATCCAAAATTATTAAATCATGATTCATAATTATTATTTGTATTTTATTTTTTTAAGAAAAAAATGTTAGCACAAAAAAAACAAATGAATTGATTTATAAATAAAAAAATAACACTTGTAAGAAAAATAAAATACTTTCACAGTGAAAAAATTAAAGATATAATGGGTTGATTTATATTAAATTACACTGTTAAAATATTTTAAATATTATTGGATGCGAACAACTCTCTGCACTGAGTTTGTATTTTTTATTTTATATTTAAGTTTATTCCACATTTTACTAAAAGACACATTACGTTTTTTTTTACCAATAATACCTTTCTAGCTTATTACAGCTTCAAATTCTAAGTAAAAAATTAATTTTTTAAAAAAAAGGGAATCAAATTCAACTAAATTGAATCAAGAAAAAAATATAAAATAAAAATTTAGTTATTTCATCGTACGCTTTCATACAAAAGTTTTGATAGTCTTGAAAATCTCAAATTTATATCAAATTAATATGGCTCACCTTTAATGAACTTATTAATTCATTTATAAGTTAAAAAAATTGAACTTTTTAAGTTTAATAAGTTTAATGAGTTTTGATAAAAGTGATTGGAGACTTAAAAGGCTCAGATTTGCTTTAAATTTGTGTTTTTATACACCTAGGGGTCATTTGAATTTATTCATATTTTTATTTCAAAATTTGAAGATTTAATAAAAAATAAAAATTATAAAAGAATATTAATAAAAAAATATTTTTAGCTAATTATAAGAGAAAAAAATAAAAATGAAATAAAATTTAAAAAAGAAAGAAGACAAAACGAGAAAAAAGAATAAAATAAAAAATTGCCTGGAGCTATTTAGATCAAAGCAACTCCACCGAGAACTGGATTGATATTATCTGATTCAATTTTCTTTATATCAAGACAACTCTACGGTGGAGTACTTTATTAAGACATCTCTAAGCAATTCAAAAGATAATCAAGTGATTTGATTTAATAGATTCATTGATAAAAACTCTTGACTTATAACCCTCTTATCAATTTAGAAAAAAACTATCGAAATTTTTTTTATTGCAATATTCGTTGAAAAAAAAATTGTAAGGAATTTTAAAATTTGTAGGATGGAATCTGATGCTCATTTATTTGGTAATATATTTATTTGAGCTTGTGATATTGTAATCTTAAGTAGAGGAGACTAACAGATAGTGATAGAGGAGCACGAGCGTGGGTACAACTATAAATAAATCAAACATTCGTGAATAAGTTTGCTATTTGACTTGATAAAAGCTTGTTTATGTTTGTTCAATATACACAAATTAAATAATCAAACAAACTTGAACAACTCGTTAAACTAAACAAACAAACTTGAACACATATGTGTTCAACTCATTAACATTTGTGAACAATGTCTGTAAACAATATCCATGAACAACGTTCGTGAATAATGTTCACAAACCATATTCATTGATAAAACTTTTTTCAATATGCTAAATAAACAATAAAATACAATAAATAAATAAATTTAAATTATCAAACTCAATAACCAATTAAACAACTAAAAGTTTCAAACAATCAAACAACTTTGAATTGAGAGCTCGATAACATCTAAACGAACAAGCTTGAACCAAGCTCAAGTCAAGCTCGAACTAAGCCCAAGCCAAGCTTGAATTGAGGTCTCAATAACATCTAAACGAATTAAGCTCAAGCCAAGCTTCAAACAAGCTCAAGCTCATAAAAAATAAACTAAGCCAAGTTTGAACACTCATTTCAAAAGCTTGGTTCATTTTAAGCTCAGCTCTGCTTGGTTATCTTATCAAAAAAGCTTGAATACTTCAAAACTCAGCTCAGTTCGACTTGTTTACAGCTCTTAGCATGGGGTTCCTTCATTTTCGGAAGTGACTGCGGCAACGGGAAGGGTCAGATACCATCACCCTCCATTGCTATCGTCCTAATTAAACCACATCTCCAAGTATCACGCTCTTTCTGTCTTCCGCCATTTTTAAATTTCTCACAATATTTTGATTAGACTTGGGGATGCAGCATGATCCAGTCCAAAAACGGCGAAAGTGGTAAGCTAGGGATGTGGCTTCAAAATTGACACTTTGAAGACTCCGTGTGGTCCTGCAGCATAAAATGTCAATGCCGAGTTGGAAAGGGGTTCCTGACATTGGCCTTCTGACGCTCAAGTTAGTTTCCGGCAAGAGAAAAATAGAGAACTATAACTCAAGTGTGTAGAAAATGAAGTTGTGCATACCTCTCCCCTGTAGATGGGAGTTTATAGAGTCATTGTAGTGTTTATATATGCCTCTCAAAATGTAAGCACATTTTCCTAGGGATCCTAGGAAAAGATAGATTAAAAAGTATCTGACATCATTCCTTAAACAGTCATACACTTCTCTGATGTGATAACCTAGAAGCTTCTAAAGTACAATTTGTTTGCTAGACATACCTTGCTGTCAGCGGTACAAACTTCCAAAAGAATCTAATAAGATATTTGGTGGGGCCATGCGGAGCTGACCGGAATCCGCTCGACTAGGCTGCTCCCATTCGACAGTGTCCTTCGGACCTACTGGCTCATCTCTTTCCTTACTTCCTGCCCTTTGTTGGTTATCTCTATCTGATCGGACGTGGAATCCGGTTAGCGAGACCAGCTGCTGCATAGTTTTCTTTACGGTCGAAGGGCTATTTTACCCAGTCGGGATAGCTTGGCTTGCTTGGCTTGCTTGTCTCCTAAACTTGTGATGTCCGCTCGACCATACTTGGTCTGGTCAGCCATACCTGGTCCGCTCAGTTATACCCGGCCTGCTCGACCGACTAGGATAGCTCGTTTGACTTTATCTTCCATGTCACTTGGTCCTCCTTCCTTTGACCCATCTTCGATGGGACCCTCGTCATTACCAAATCATAAGTCTTCTCCTCAAGTCCAGTCGAAGGAGGTTGTAAGTTGGACTGACTAGACAATTGGTGTGGTCCAGCGCTCCTTCTTCCCCTAAGGGTGTCCTTGGATTTGTAGTCATCGCTTGACTGTTGATGTCACTTGGCATAGGGGTTATAGCCGTCGTTCAGCTATTGATGGCCAAGGCATATGAGTTTATAACCGTCATTCGACTGTTGATGGCAAAGATATACGAGTTCATAGCTGTCATTCGGCTGTTGATGGCGAAGATATACGGGTTTATAGTCGTCGTTCGGCTGTTGATTGTGAAAACATATAGGTTTATAGCCGTCATTTGGCTTGGTCGTGTGTGACACTTATCAATTTTCTAACTTATTTATGATCTTCCCCTTTGACGGTAGTGTCTTCTAATAACCGTTCAAAT
>JBBMJZ010413113.1:19106104-19118339 GCA_037833815.1 Zingiber zerumbet | reverse complement strand
CACCCGACCAACCTCGAACTAGCCTTCTAGCCTCCTCCATCAGCCTTACGTCCCTCGGATATCTCCCATCCTTCACGCCTTGCCTTTAGGAGCTTCCTTCGGCCTCATCCTAGTTGTCGGATTATACACCACACTCGATCAACCTTGAACTAGCCTTCTAGCCTCCTCCATCAGCCTTGCGTCCCTCGGATATCTCCCATCCTTCAAGTCTTGCCTTCAAGAGCTTCCTTCGGCCTCATCCTAGTTATCGAGTTTTCCTTGCCAAGTCACACTAGGACTTACCCACTTGCCTGGTTCCTCACCAGGACTTTCTCCTTTCCTAAGATCACACTTGGACTTTCCAATTGCCTGATCTCACTTATCAGGACTTTCACCACCAAGTCTGGTCAACACTGACCTACTTGGATTTCCACTCTTGCCAACCTTCCTGTTGGACTTACCTTTGCCTAATCTCCAATTAGAGCTTTCTCCATTGCCTAAACTCCAGTTAGGACTTACACACTTGCCTAACCTCCAGTTAGGACTTACCCAGTCAAGTCTCTGGTCAACACTGACCCACTTGACTCGTTTTCTCATCAATCTGGTCAAACCCTTGACCATCTCCACAACCGGACGATTGCCCTAGCAATCTCCATATGTCTTTATGTATTGTCAAACATCAAAACATAATCATCACGACTCAAGCTTGACTCTACTCAAGCTTAGTCAAACCGGTCAAACTTGACCAACCGAAATTGCCCCAACACCTTCTTCGTCCATTGTTATTCTTTCTTCAACCAGTAGGTACTGCAAAATCATTTTTTAAGATAAGAAATATATCAAAATCAGTTTTGAAATAAACCTTCATCTTCTTCTTCCAATGCGCGAAGTCTCCCTTGAAGTTCAGCAGGTGGATTCTTACTCTGGCCATCGTCTTTACTTCAGTTGGCAATTAGTCCTTCTGAGTTAACCTAACTTTGATACCCACTTGTTGATCCCTTGCGGTCGGCAAGAGAGGGGTGAATTCCTTGCAAAAAAAATATATAATACATTTCTCAACTTGATTAGGCTTTGAAACAATTATATACTTAAAGAAATATTACAGAATAAAAGAGAAGTACGAGACAATCAATTTACTTAGTTGACAATCAGAGTATTGCTACTCCAAGGCAAATGAGCTCACTATGAAGATCTCCTTCTCGAACGGAACATTGGAGGAGGAGAAGCCTCGTACACGGAAATTAAGCTCATAAATGAAAAATAAAAAGAGAATTGAAGTACAAAGTGTGTTGTTCGAAAAGGAGAAAACTAGGGCTCTATTTATAGCCCACTGGTCGAAAATGACCGTTTGCTAACGTGGCATGGTCCGGGCACCCGAACCCTCTCCAGACGCCCTTAGTGTGGCAACTCCTATTGTCTCACAAATGGCTACGCGATGGAGTTAAGATAAAACTTTATCCTGGTATGAGCGCCTAGACCCGCTCCGGGCGCCCGGACCCTTGCTGATGTCGATCCACAATGTCGTGGAGTCGAGGTGACCCTACTCGACCAAACTAGTTCAAGCGCCGAGAGTAGGTTCGGGCATTTGGAGTAGTTTCGAGCGCCTGGACTCTGAGCCCCCGGAATAGCTCTGGGCACCCGGACCAGAGTCAACTCTATGTTAACTTTTTGTTTGGGTCTTTCGCTTCAACTCTATGTTGAACTTTAAAGTTTAGAAATTTTTTACAGTTTATAAAGTAGTTTTGGAAAAAATAATTTTAAATTTATTTTAAATTCTTCAAAAATTTTAAAATTTTTTATAACAATTAAGCTAACATGTCTAAAGCTATGATAAAATTTTCAAAAAAAAATTAAAATTGATTTAAGTAATAATAAATTATTTTTTACATAAGGTTGTATTTTCTAAAAAAATGCTTAAAAGTAATTTCTAAGCTCAAAAAAAAAATAGTGATATTTTTTTTATAGAAAATATGATAAATTTTCACAAAAAATAAAGTTTGCAAAAATAACACTGTAAAATATTTTAAAATTTAAAAATATAGTTATTATTAAAAATTTATAAAAAATAATTCAACATTCAAAAAATTTTAAAAAGTTTTTATACTGATAAGTAATGAACCCTCTCTATCGGAAAAATTAATATCAAATTAATTTTGAAGAGAAATCATACAGAAAAAAAATGTTAGATAATTTTAAGCAAAAATTATGAATTAAATTTGAAAATAAAGCATGTCTAATGATTTTTAATTTAAGTATGATTTGGGAACCTAATATAGGTTTCTACCTACTGGATTAATTAGAAATTTTTTGGAATATATTTTGGTGGCAATTTTCTAATTTGGCTCTTATAATATCTAGAATGTCAATTAAGTCCTTGATAAATTCTAATTTGTTGAACATGTGAGCATGTATAATTCTTCAAATTTTCTATTTCTACTTTTAATTTTTCATTTTCAATTTTTATATTATGGCATTAAGGTTATTTTTAATTCCCCATTTTTCTTTTTAAAATTTTCATTTTTAATTTCAAATTTATAAGAAGTTTTTGATAGTATTTTTATAAATTTAAATAACTTATCAGGAGGTAGAGATCTAACTGCCAAAGACATTTCTAAAAATACCTTCTGAGGTGATGTGACTCTGATACCATTTGCTATAATCGAAGGATGTCCACATATCTCCACAATGATATGATATTGTCCACTTTGAGCCTAAGCCCCCATGGTTTTACTCTTGGACTCTCCCCAAAAGGTCTCATGCCAATGGAGATATCAGACATCTTTTTTAAATCCATGATCTTTCTCAAATCTTTCCAATGTGAGACTTTGATTGAATTCTAACAAAAGGCGTCTTCCATAGGCAAAAGTTTATCTCGAAAAATGCTGCTCCTTATTGTCGATGAAGTCAGATTTTATTCGATGGAAGGTGCCTTCTATAGTACCGAAGGCACAATCCATGAATAGTACTGAAGGAGTCTTTCGTCGCCTAGAAAGCACCTCGGGTACCGTTCAACAGAGGTTATTTGTGCTTCCTTTGCCTTACAACAAGTGTTAGTATAATGCAAAGATATTTAACTTGTAAAATAAAGTTAGCACAATAATAATTATGATTAATTTATGACTTAGACCCTGTCTTCCAAACCAGGATCTAGTCAGGGTCTCAATTTAGATTTTCAAAATGAACCTAAATTGGATTGGTGCATACTGTCCTTTCAACCGAGGCATGCCCTCACTTAGTCATTCTCCTCCAGTGACTTACCTTCATTTATCAAGTGTCGAGTTACCTTCTTGATGTCTAATCTGATCCACCAGGTCTTTTTGCTAGAATCGCACATCCGAACATCGTCAATCGGGAATTAAACATCCCGATCTCTTATTGAAATCGCACATCCGGACTTCCTCTTGCCAGAATCTCACATTTGGTCTTCGCCAATCAGAATTCGCACATCCCGACTAGACTTCCTACATGGTGTCAAGTTTTCTTGACCCGTCAAATTAGTCAACCTTGCATACTCAGTAACAAGGTTACATCAACAACACATCTAACTTTAATCCATTTATCATTCATCAAAACTCAAGTTTGATCATTGGTGCCAAATGCACCAACATGCAGATACCAAATAAGTGGCAAAGAGCTACCACAGCCAAATCCTTGGTTGCGTCAGCAACAATGCCGCCACACACCTTCGCAATTAATGCGACAAGGTGCTCTCGCGACTCAAAACGAACACTGCATGTTGACCATTAATGCAATGGTACGACGCGCCAATCATAGGGGTGATACGTGATCTCATATATCGCGTTATTAAATGTGACACCTTATCTCCCTGATGACTAGGAACCAGCTAGCTATCCCAAAGGAACATTGACACCTCAGCTCTACTCAACATTCTGAATTGGAAGTTCAGTAGGCGGATGGCAACTTTGCACAGTCTAGTCAGTCAGATTATGCCTCTTTCGACTAGACTTGTTGAAGAGACTTGTGATATAGTAGATGCTTATAGTCCCCACATGTCACATGTGGCCAAAAGTCATGTTGAGTTGTCAGTTAAAGTCAAGGTAAGTCAGGCGTGACCCAAAGGGAATTAGTCATAACCTATAAGAGACTTGGATTTGATTGAACCTGCTTGATGCCCCCATCCCAAGGAATAGAGTCTGTATAAGATACGGTAATTAAATAATAAGTGTTATTCGAGAAATAACCTTATATAATTTTCTAGGATTTTTTAGATTTTTTTTAAGATTTATACGGGATGAATCAATTAGGTTTCGAGAAAGCCTGTTTGAAATATCACATAAGTGGAAATTGATTAGATTAATTAACCTAAAGTTGGATTAATTAAACCTAAGATATAACTCTAACTTCATACTTGTCGATTCCTCCCTTATTTGCCTAATCCCCTTCTCCTCACCCTACATCGACTCTCTCCTCCTCCCCTCCATCACCGACGCAGATCCATGCCATCGTCCGACGTCGTCACCTCCTTCACATGAGGCCAGATCGGTATTGCCGCAGTCGTCGCCTTCGTGAGGGTTGAGCCATCGGACTCCCCTCGACCTTGACGTACCACTGCCTCCCTCTTCGCGCACGCATGACGCCTCGCATAGTCGCCAACTAGTTGTTCCTTTGCGAACAGCCAACCCAGCTCACCGCTGTTGTTCCGAAGGACACTGTCTACTTCCTGTTTCGATCTAGAGCCTTTACGATCGCCGAAGCACCGTTGGCCTCATTAGTTACGCAAGTCACTACAATTTCTATAGCTGCTACCTTTTTGTGTTGAACCCAATTGTTGTTGCCTTGGCTATCATATTTCGTTACATCAGCGGACAACAATGAGCCACCATTGGAGGAGGAGCCATATGGTAACAAATTAGCTTTACCTAAGTGTTGTGCATATTAATTTACCTATCTTGTTACCCAATGGCGGAGCCAGCCCGGGTGATCTACCCAGGCTATGGGTCACGCCAACGTTGATGCTGACGCTAACGCCTGGGCTAGCCCCCGCTTTCTCTTCCATTTTTCTCTTTTTTCTATAGTAAAATCGACATTTTTCTCTTCTCGTCACCGTCAGGCATTCGGGCTATAGCCCAGGTAGGGCTATGCTTGGCTCCGCCCTTGTTGTTACCAAACAAAATTTGGAATTGGGATCAGAAGTTAATGTGATGTTTAGGGTAAGAAGAGTTGGTAATTGATCACAGATGAATTTATTTCTTAGGAGTTTCATTCGATATTTGATTTATGATGAATCTGAGTTTATGGATCTGAGTTTATGATTTGGATTGGTTGTTGGTTAATTGTTTCCGTTGATGATGGTTGGGTTGATGAAGTAAGAATTTTATTTGTTAGATTTTAGTTTTGTTAATCGAGTAAAACTAAAGGAGCTATTAGATCTGTACCTGTGACGTTAATTTAGGTATTGGAGGTTGATTTGGTGGATGAGGATGATTAATTGTTGTTAGGGTTAATTTGGTAAAGCTCTGTTGTGAGTTTACTCCATGCCTTATGTAAAATGAAGTCTCATTTCCTATTCGATTTGGTAAAGCTCAACCACACAGATGTCATGTCATCGTAGCTGGAGTGGAGTGTAGGAGTGATGCATGCATGTACATATGCATATGATGTGCAGTGCATCTTTTGGAGATATATCTGCATATGCTTGTGATATGTTGCATTTGATTGTAATGTGTATATTCTATCATCTATATTGCTCAAGTGTTAATTATGAGCAGATATGTTGCTGATCCCTAGTGAGTATACTGATCTCTATACCATGTGTGTTAGATCCATATTGGATATGTTCATTCATTATGTCAATTATGATTATGCGCATTATTCTGTCATTATAATCATGCTTTTGTTTCCTTACTGAAACTGTATACTTTGATCTCCATATTTTATATTGATCATTCACCATCATGTTTAATATCTGCTGAGTCACCCAGACTCACCATCCCAATTTATACTTTTATATTTCTCAGGTAACATATAGATGTTACAGAGTTACTTGGAGTATCCTGTCCGTTGATCCCACGTTATATCTAAGGACAGTTTTTATGGTGCCTTTTTTGCTTTAATTGCATTTCTTTTGAATTTCTCAGTGGATTCGGTGTTGTAATAATTTTGACTTGAAGTTGGTATTTAGCCTTATGACTATCTTTACTGTTTTATGCTTCTTGTCGTGTTTAAGCCATATCGGCACACAATTTGTCGTTTTGGTTTAGGTGACCTACCTTTTATCTTCCGCTGTGTTTTTGTTACAATCGTATAGTTTATTATTCAGCGTGATTGTGTATGATATTAGCCATGTGAGATGCTTATTACCTGTGTGATTGTGTATGATTCAACCGGCTGTAGGTTATTATACTTGTATAGTCGTGTGGTTATGTATCCAAGTTTCTATATTATTAAAAGGGGGAGATGTTGTCCATTTATCGGGTAAGTACTCCTTTGGGGCATGACAGTTTACTGAGGATAAGACAACTATTACGACTTAGTCTCAACTTTCGATATCATCCTCGACTAAGCATTAGATGCCAACCTCGTCTCCAACTCGGCCACAGTCATCGAGTTCGTCTTTGTCTCAACCTTAGTCACCGACATCATCCCTGACTCGGTTTCATTCGTCGACATCATCCTGACTCAGTCTTAGTCGGTGACATCATCCCTAACTCGACCTTAGTCACCGACCTCATCTCCGACTCAACCTCAATTCTATCTTAAGGAAACTAGATGAAAATATTATGAAACTACTGAGAATTTGTTATCTTTAATGACAGAGCATCCAATAGAGGGCTATAAAAGTTGTCCTCACATATTGACGTAGATGGTTCATGCAATGATATTACTACAGATAAGTCTGGGATTGATTTCCAACTGGTGCAAAAATCCTGTAGGTTACTTCACACCTATATAATGTAATTATTGTTGAACAAAATTTCGTATGATTTATCTATATGTATTCTGCCAGGAGTCCGGAGTAAGGAGTCGATGATATCAAAGTACCTGAGTTATGAACATTATTATTTTTTTAATCCCAGTGCTCTAAAAGTTTTTAGACAAATTAAGCATATATGATATTTATGACAAGGGAGAGTATAAAAAATTCAATAATTTTTATACTATATTTTTTTATAAGTAGTTTTTTTTTTTGAAAAAAAATCAAAGTTAATTTATTTTTGAGATATGATTATTTAATTTTATTCAAAAGGTTTGTTATGAAAAATAAGTGGTATGGTTAATATAGAAAAAGGGTTAGATATCAAACTGTATTAGTTAAAATTTACGAGTTAATATAATTATAATTTTTAACAAATATAAATGGAAAACTTCCGAGATGACCTCTAAAAAGTAAACAGTATGTCAAAGCCCTAGCTTTAAGTTCTAAAAATTAAATCTTATGTAAGCTTCAAAAGCCAAAAACACTAAAGAGACCGAGAATCTCGCATAATATTATGGTAAATATTAATTTTCATAAAGTATAAAAAATAAAAAGTATCAATTTTTTTTAAAAAAATAAATGGATAGAGTAAAATGAACCAAATTGTTGATAATAAAATATAGGCATCAACTGAATTCGCATAAAAATCTAATAGATTTAAAGTAAAATTCATTTAGAATTCTTTTAATTAATAGGTAAATTAAATTTTAAATGGGTTAAATTAAATTCAATCGATTAGGGATTTTTTAAAAAGAAAACCTTCTCTCTCCTTTGTTTCTCTTCTTCTCCTCCGTGGTTTTTCTTCCACCGCCGCCGCAAGCCACGCTCCTCCTCGCGCCGACCTTCTTTGTTTCTCCTTCTCCTCCCACGCATCGAGTTTCTCTTCCTCATCTTCTCACCAACTTCCTTTTTCTTTCTCCTCTCCACCCTTCTTCCGTTCCCCCGGATCAACACCGGCAAACCGATCAACACCGGCAACACCAGCCCTAATCCTTCTTCTTCTTCTTCTTCTCCAAACCACCAAGACCGGAAGCAACCTTCTCCTTTTTCTTCTGCCCTATGCCAGCAAGAGCAAGATCCGACTCGCCACCAACAACAAGGCCAGTATTCCAGCATACTCTGATTCAGCCACTGCCCTCGCCCAGCCTCTTTTTTTTAACAATTTTTTCCAGCAACCAGCAACCTCTTCTTCTTCAGGCCAAGAGCGGTAGCTCTTCTTCTTCTTCTTCTTCCCTGCAGACTTCTCCCTCTTTTTCCAGGAAGCAGCAGCCTTTTGCAGCAACTCCTGCCTCTTCTTCCAGTCAACTGGTGCACTGCTATTCACCACAGTGGTTGCTCATCGCTGGAGTCTAGGAAAGCCACAGTCGGCTCCTCGTTTGCCAAACTCTTCGGTACCCTTCGTTCAGACGGTCATTCCTTATACAAGGACCAATTAAAGGTAAGGATTGATAAAATAATTGTATGTTGATATGCGAAATAATTGATTAAATTGGACCAATTATGATTGTTGTATATGCTCGGTTGGCTCAAACATTTCATATCAACGAAACATCTCCATTATTTTGTCAGTCAAATGAAAATTCTGAGATATATATTTTATTTTATTAAATTTCTATTTAGGATGGTCTGTCTAGATTAGGATTAGAAAAAAATGAGTAAATATATAAGTTTGTTTTTCTATAATAGTTGAGGTCGTGCATAGGAACTGAGAGATTAAATTGAGGTAGTGGAATCAAATCGACTTTGTTCTGGAGTTATCTTTCCTCAATGAGTACCAAGCAATTTCATGATATAATGCATATTTGGATGGCACAAATATGCTTATATTCATCTATTACAATAAATTGCATCTAAGAAGGTTAGTTAGATTGGGTGAATCTCTTCTGATTGGCTATTATAATAACTGTGTATTGAGTATGCTTGCAAAAAGCACCAAGAGTCCCATTCTCATTCCTGCACTTCTATATTTCATTTTTTTTTCTTGATTAGCAAATGGCCTCATCATTGTTCTTCATTGGATATTTGCTATTTGATTTGCTTTCAGGAATAATGCACTTTATGAGAAAAGCTTGTGGTTGTCTCTCCGCTGAGTTGAATCCTTTGTATACGAGACACTATGCCTCCAAAATCGATTGGAATAAACTTCGACCTATAATTATAAATAGAATAAGAAACAGGGCAAATGACTATCCAATCAAGAGCATGATTCCTGTTGCAAAAGAGGTCCTTAAATCCCAAGAAATTTTGTGGAAAGGCGTTTCTTTTCTCCTCAATGTCATCCCAGTGAAGGCATGCAAGTAAGCTACTATACTCCTAGTTCATTTTATAAACCTGCATGGTCTTAAACGTGCAAGGCCTCCCCATTTTATGTGATTTGGGAATTAGGAATGGCTGGGAGTTTTTCTTCACTAGTTTTGATTTTGTATTGAAAGAGTTCTCTTTTGGAAATATGGTTCGTCCCTCATTTGCCTATCGGATCATGTCTACCATTCTTTGAGGCAGTCCAGGCAAAGATAATAATCATCCTTAAGGTTTGGTGTATGATCTTGTCCGAAAGTCGATGAGATGGAAAGCCGGGGATGTGGTGTTTCCGCTGACCGCTTGTAGACTCCACTCCGACCTGCAAGACAAATTACGTCAGTGCCGAGCCAGGGAAGGGGTCCCCAGCGTTGACCCTCCGACGCTCAAGTCAGTCACCGACGATGAAGTAGAAGGCGGAGTAACAACAATAAGCACTGTAGAGCAAGTAGTGTCTTGCGTTGCGTACCTCCGTCGATACTTAGACCCCCCTTTATATAGAGCTTCTGTAGCGTGTGTGTACGCTTCCCAAGGAGAGCACACGCCCCAAAGTTTTCCCTGAAAAGACTTGTTAGTAAAGTGTCCTTGACATAGTACCTTAACAAGCCAAGCATATCTCTAAAGTGACAGTCGAAGTTTCCGTCGTATGATTTTCTAGCTAGCCATGCCGATTGTCAGTGGCACTAACTCCCAAAAGGATGTTGAGGGATAGCCTTTGCTGGGCCGAGCGGAGTGGCTGCTCGGCCAGCACCCTACTGCACTTGTGCTGTGTTCGCTCGGCCGGTACTTCCTTGTGGCTGTATGGCCCTGTTGTCGGGTTGAGCAGGATCGATGCTCGGCTAGAGTATCATGTCTTCTTGGCGTCCAACACCTTACTGAGCGTCAGCTGTTCGGCGCATCACCCGAGTCATAAGTGGGGTCGGATGGACACCCTTCCCTCCCGGTCGGGCGACTTGATTGCCCTACCGGTCGGTACGCTATCGTTGGTCCGACCATACAGTACTCAAACTTTGACCGCCTTGACTTTGACATCCACCGTGACAACTATCCTCCACTCAATGAACCCCTCCTTATCACCGTATCAGTGTATATTATTGTTTTTTCTTCTTAATCAATACTGGTGATTTTTTTTTACATATACCCACCATAGTTCATAATAGAAGTTACGTTACATGAACTTATACAATTTTTATGACATTATTTCTGCTCACATTAATCTGCCTGAAATCATGGATTGATTGTCAAAAATAGTAAAGGTTTGTGTATATAATTGTCCTTTCAATCAATCTGTTTGTGAGATTATTTTTTCCTCTTAGTCACCTGTGTTGATTTTTTTGTTCCAATCCATATACTTACCATAGTTCATAATGGAATTTAGGTTACAGGAATTTTTATACATTTTTGATGACATTGTTTCTGCTCTAGTTAATCTGTATGAATTCATGGATTGATAGTCCTTTTCCACCTTCAATTTTTAACTCACTCTAAAGAGTATGATACTTTTTCAAGCCTTTGTTCCTTGACCCATTATTTCTCTTTCCTCTCTATAGAAATTTCCACAAGCATTCATTGGTGTTACCATCATCTCGATTTGTCTTGATAGTATTTTGTAATATTATTTCAGCTCCTGTCCTGAAGTCTATATTGGCAAAACTGGACATCAGATGAAAACGTGCCGGGGTTTCAAAAAGGGGGCTAAGAACCTTCCACACCAATGGACAGAAGGAAAATTAATTGACATCCTTCCCCGAGTTGAATCCTATCATCTCCAACACATGCGGAAAAGCATGATAAAGCATGATCAGAGATTTGACTTGCCTCGTGTGCCTGTGATTCTCGAGCTGTGCCATCAAGCAGGAGTAGAAATCCCCGATGATATTTTGTACAGTTATAGTAGAGAATCCTACGATAGCATAGAATATCCGGGGCAGGTTGCTACCCTGCTGGGAGAAGACATCCAGTCAATTGCTGTGACCACCCTGGACGCATGGGAGAATCTCAGGCTGGGATTGCGGAAGCTTCTTTTTGTCTACCCAGTTAAGGTCTGCGAATATTGTTCAGAAATCCATGTTGGTCCAACAGGGCACAAGGTTCGGGTTTGCGGGCTATTTAAGCACGAAAGTTGGAGGGGGATTCATAAGTGGAAGAGAGCAGAGGTGGATGACCTGGTAGCACCAAAGATGGTGTGGCACCCGCGGCCTCAAGATCCACCAGTGCTGGTCGATCATGGGCGACGTTTCTATGGGCATGCACCTGCAGTGGTGGAGCTCTGCATCCAAGCCGGAGCTAGAGTGCATCCAAAATACTTCTGCATGATGAAGATTAATGGATTTCCTTGCTACTGAGCTTTGAAGGGTCACCTGCTCCATTCACCAAGTTCATGGTCTGATTTAACAATTTTGACATCGTTGTATGCCACCATGTAGGGTGGTTGCTCGTCATAGCATCGGCATCAATAGCAAATTGATCACTGCTGAATCTCGAGGCTCAGCAGTTGAAGAGGTTTGATAATTGCACTGATTTATTTTCTCATATTGAATGTGTAAGATGAGTGGTAGCATATTGGAAGATTTTTCTTTAGATTCGTGTTTCATCATCGTGTATATATGGATGATCCATATCAACTAGAACGAAGGACAGGTTTCAATTTGTTTCCGACCTTCGCTGTAAAATTGACTTGTTTGCCATGAACTCATTGTGAGGCTGGTTAATAAACACATGTACACCTCTTTAGTTTATTGTTATTTCATAAAGTGTTTTTCTATTTTTTTGTTGTCTTATTTACCTTGGAAAATTAAGGATATATATATATATATATATATGTTCCTGTCCGAGTCAGGGGCCAATGGACGCTGGGAAAGTGGCGCTCCCTCCTCGCTCCTGAGTGCTCCGGCGAACCTGCAGCAAAACCGAGCCGGGAGGGGTGTCCCGGCGACGGCCCTCCGACGCTCAAGTCAGGCGAGGAAAATGGCGAAAAAGGGGTGGCTCGAAGAAGAGACTCGCGTACCTCCGGCGAAGGAA
>JBBMJZ010413113.1:19082530-19098869 GCA_037833815.1 Zingiber zerumbet | reverse complement strand
TATTTCAAAGGCTAGTAGCCGCTCGTGATTTACCTCCTCCATGTTGACCTTGGGACGGGTTGGCGGGGGCGCTGGGGGCGAGTGTATTCGCCTTTTACCACCATTTCATAGTTAATTAGGTCCTCTCGGGATGAACTAATGGTTAGTACATGGAGTGTTATCATAATAAGGTCTGGGAGTCAAATCCTGGCTAGTAGTCAGGTTCCTGCTCTCCTCTATGCACTAGTCATTGTCTGGGCTAGTAGTTCTCGTGATTTACCTCCTCCGTGTTGGCCAAGGGATGAGTTGACGGAGACACTGGGGTGAGCAAATCACCTTTTGTTATAATTTCATAGTTAATTAGGAAAAAAATCATGAGGACGAACTGATAGATCGGATAGGTTACCTTCAAAATTAGTCGACTTAAATACTGGACACCTAAATTACCAAGGGAAAAAATCAAATAAATCAAACCTCACCATGGAGATTAGGGATGATCTCAAAGATTGGAGAGGAATGTTTCAAGTAAAAAAAAATATATCAGGATACACAATGACCTCTTATGTAAGTAGGATGTTTTTTTTTCATGGAAAATGAACCCCACGAGAATATGACATACTACCACCCGAGTACCAAATGCGCTACGCCCTTAGGCATCACAATCAAAGCTTCACTATGAGAGAGAGGAGAGATTGCTCAAGAGAGGAGCGAAGAACCAAGATTGCTTTGATTTTTGGATCATTGAAAATTCAAAGAAAATCTATTTATAGTGGTAAAGGGCAACTCAGATCATCACCGGTTCATCTCCAACCGGTGCCCTTTTACACCAAAATAGTATAAAAGGGACACCAGATCTCCTCCAATGGAGACCCCAAAACTTGCACCAAAATGGTGCATGGTGTTGCACTGTTCACTTGCACCATTTTAGTGCAAGTACGGATTTTTTAATATAATATATTATAATATTAAAGTTATATTTAAAATATTTTTAAATATTAAAAATTAATATTATTTAATTTAATTAAATTTATTATGTAAATTTTATATATTATAAATTTATATTAGTTACTAACTTAAATAATTAATATTTAAAATATTTGTTATATTACTAAGATTATAAATATATTAAAATTTATAATATTAGTAATTTCATAACAAACACACAATTAAACATTTAAAATTTCAAAATACATAACATATAGTCCATCATACAATTTAAAGATGCCACAAATACTAAAGTAAACATACATTTAAATAACTACAATAACATTAAAATACTAAACAAATTAATGTTTAGTATTCTGAAAAATCACCTCCTAATAAATCATCGAAATAATCATAAGGTTCATAATGATCTATTATTAATGAAGTGTTAGTTGTCTGGTGAAAATATTTTAAAAAACAAATATTTAAATTATTTAGAATCGTGTATTATTTTTAAATATTAAATATTAGTATGTTTATTAAATTATTTTTAACAAAATTATAAAAATACTAATTTTAATTTTCTTGTAACTAAAAACATAATATCATAAAAACTAATAGTAATTATTATGGTAATAAAAATATTTAACAAATTAATATGTATGTTGAATAATAAATTATAAGATGGGGAAAATAAAATATTAAAAAATATTCATTTTAGTGTAGGAAATGATATTCATTGGTTGAAGTTGGAAAAATTTTTAATGCTCAAATAATACTAAATTAATATTAAAAGTACATCAAAATACACCAAAATAAAATTTATTGTTGGAAATGGTCTAACGGCGAGAGGGATTAAGACGTCTTCGGACGGACAGATATGGTTATTGGGCGTTGCCATTAACAGATTTAGAGGTTAATCTTGACCATGAAATATTTATTGGTTTTTGTCTTTCCTATGTAATGGTGACGGTTTAAAAGTAAAAACAAAGTTATCCATGAATACGAGTCATATGAGAGGGAGGGGACGTTGCTACAAGTATGCACTAATGATTAGTTTATTTGGAAAAGTGAAAATTAAAATTAGGAAAAAGTTTCTACAGTTAAAGTTTTCGTAATTTACTTTATTAAAATTTTTAGATAAAAAAATTATAATATATGAATAATTTTAAAACTAAAATTAATCCTCTTAAAATTAGACCGAAAATAACAGATGGAAACAAAATGACACATGTACCTCTTTTTATTTATAAAATTATACTATATACTAAAAAAATGATGTATATACACTTTTTAACTCATAAATTACACCATATACTTAAAAAATAATATATATATATTCTTTTTTATTTATAAAATTATATTTCATATATTTACCTTCCTCTATCAAAATAAATAAATACGTACAGAAATTATTTTTTATCCTTTTTCTCTGATTTTTTTTTTTAGAGATAATTTTCTATTATAAATTCTTTTCTATGTTTCGTATCTTGAAGTAAACATAGCATAAGAAAATTATTATAAGGGCATGATGATGACTGGTGTATTATGGTGATATCAGCATTGATGCGTGAAGTTGGCTTTAAAGTAAAGATAAACTATCTTTTAACCTCCTTCTCCACCTTGCTGCTTCTTTTCTTCTCCATCCTCTCTTATATTCGAACAACATTTAACTGTTTTATGTTTTCGAACAACATTTAACTGTTTTATGTTTTCATGTTCAAATTTTGAATATGCATTCCTCGCCATTGATTATATTTATGTTTTTAAAATACTTAAATGACTCCAAATGAGCATTTAAATAGATTTAGTCAAATTTATTATGAGTATAACAATTTTAATCAAAACTATAACTGTTAGATGGATCTAACAATGTTGAATTAAACAACAATTTTGATTTATTTTTTTTTACAAGTATGTGTACCATATAATAATTTTTTGTGACTTTTATATTGAATATTAGCCTACATGGTGCAAGTATGTTGTCTAGGGCTTAGGATATATGATTTAAGCTTAAAAAAATGAGATATATATATAGAGAGAGTAATGTTTAAAATTTTAGGATTTATGAGTTGAATTATAATGAGTGTGAACTAATAAGATATTTTTTTCTAGGCTTCAGCCTTTTCTTTTGGTTTATAGTATTTCAGATTAAAAATTTTAGATACTTATAGGGTATATTATATGCATTTAGAATTTAAACTTTTAAAATTTAGGAGTTTGATTATAATGAGTTTAATCTAATAATATTTTTTTTAGGGTTAAGGATTTCCTCTTGGATTATAGTGTTCAAGATAAATAATTTTAGAATTTTAAGATTTAAGCTAAAAAAATTACACGGGGTGCTCTCAAGGTATAATGTTAGCTTGCACATCCGTTCAGTGTATACTCCTGGGATGACTCTCACAACTTTAGGCTCTCGGGTCTACCCTCGGGTGTGGCTCTGATTCAATTTTGAGAATTGGGGGGCTCGAGGTGCACTTGGGCATCTGGAGTTATGAGGGTCATTTAGGAGTGTGCATTGAACGGATGCGCAGACTGACATTATATATTATATATAGAATGAAAATTTTTTTTTTTAAAATATCATTTATTTTTGTTTTGAAAATTAAAAGATGATTCTCTCCATCTATATATTATTTATTTATTTATTTTTAATTAATATTATCATATTTATACTGATTAATGCTAGGATGACGAATTTAGTTACACGAAAATTTTTTATCAACCATTTGAATAAATTAAAAAATCATTAATCTAATATTCTTAGACAATCATCTATTAATAAAAAAGTATTCTTTAATTGATTGGAGTTAACTCAATCCTTCAATGTCTACGAAATTGAGAAGCGTATGCTCTACACCAATATCTCAGGAAAAATAAATAAATTTTTGTTAAAAAAAAATCAAAACACTATCCGCTCATTATTTTCTACCAAAATACCCCTTCGTGATTAAAAAAAAATTCAATTAAAGTCGCTTTATTTAAAATAAAAAGAAACAAACAAATAAAACTATCAACCTTCATAAAATAATATTTTTTATTTATTTTGAGTTTTTTTAATAGCTAATTGAATACAGAGGAAAAAAATAGAAATAAAAAATAAAAATAGAAAAATTACACATAAGCTATTTTGGCTCCAAAGCAACTTCAAGATGACACTATTTTAGTCAAAATATTTTTATCCTGGCGTTCCAAAATAGAGCATGAGCTATTTTAATTTTCTGAAAAATAAAAAAAAATAAGTAATTTTAATTTATAGATTTTTAATCATTAAAAATTTGCTAAACCGTGGAGTCCAGAGTTTTAGACGTCGATACGATGACGAGATCACAACTCAAAACAGTTACGTGAGGTCAATTCCAAGAGGCGAATCAGATCCATTTCGATTCTTGCAAGACTGGATCGGACCGAACTCGATTGTGCCGCTGTTAGCCCGATTCCATGGGCATCGAAGAGGGCGGCGGCGGAGCATCGGTGGCCATCCCGTCTGGTTGTGGCTCTCTGCACCGAGCGCTGTTGGAGTGCCACCGGCGCGCTGGCGACCCGCGCCAGCGCGCGGTGCTGTGCCGGCACCTGAATCGCTCGCTGGCCGAATGCGTGGTGGCCGAATGCTGCCCCGATGAGTCCGAGGCGGTGCGAAGCCTCTGCTCCAGTGCCGGAACCGCCCTCAAGCGATCGCAGTGCCAACGCGCGCAGCTCGCACTCTCTGTCTGCCTCTCGTCGCACCAGTCGCCCGATTCGTAGCGGCGTCGGTCTCAATTTTCGGAATCCTGACCTCATCTATAGTGAATTCCTTACTCTGGTGTCGGTAAGAAGCATACTCCATATCCGTGTAGAAAGAATCCTGATGATGGATCCAAGCAATAATCCTAGGTTTTCCATTCGATAAACAACATATAGTATTTGGGCGAAGACCCACTCGTACCTTCAAACAGAGAATAAGCGCTTAGGGTTTTATTTTTTTTTATTTTTTTTTATCTCTGGTTTATTTTGATTGTCGGGTGATTTTTTTAATGGAAGAAAATGCTTCTTTTTGCACAAAAATTTCAGCCGGATTTTGGAGGCTGATATTTTTTGAATTGGTCACTGTAGAATTTCTGTAAACTTGTCCAATGTTCTTGATATTATATGCATTATATATTTTCAGCCTTGCTAGCCCTTAACTGTTGGTTTTTGTTATGGCTCACCCTAATTCTATATAAATTGTCAGCATTCTTGGCCAAAAAAACTACTATGGTCTTGGGCAACTTCTTTCCCAAACTAGTTAACATTAAGTACGGATTATGGTCGACTTTACAATGTTTTACAAGTCATTTCTTTGATGATATAAAAAAAAATGAAACATTGACAAATATAACTCAGTACTTTGATCTCTATGGGATCCAAGTTTTGGATATGAAAATAACTTCTTTTGTTTTTTTTAAAAGAAGCTCTTGATTAAGTTATTACCTTCTCTTTCTTAGTGGATAGATGTTTTTGGCTAATCATGCTAGATAGTGCTGTTATGGAATGACTACTGGGCCTTGGCTGGAGCCAAGTTATCATTTTTACCATCACTTTCCTATATGGAAGATTTGCATTGTTAGTGTTAACTTTCGTTTAAGAACACGTAGCTATATCTCTTAATTTATGTTAAACTCTTCAATGTAAAGCAGGAACATCTCAAGAAACTAGTTGATTACCTTTTACAGTGAAGGTAGCGATTAAACATTTCATGGTGTAGAATTTGGCCTTTGATGTTTCATTTATGGTCTGGAGAAGTAGTAACAATCTAGTTCTCTATGCTAAGACTAGATACTACAAGGCACAATGCACTGTGAGCATGAAGGTCAATCTATGTCTTTGGTCCTTGTGGAATGTTTGTTTAATTCTTTAAATGGACTGCTTTGATGAGCTTTTCTTCAGCATATATTATTATTTATAATTGATGTTTGTCCAAGTCATAAATATAGTGAATAGGAACGTGCCTCTCTCATTTGAGGTGCCTTTGAAAAAGTATATACAGTATACTGACCCACTACATAGAGTATCATTTAGACATTTATCACGTACCTTGTGCAATAATAAAATTTCTGTGCAAAATGTCCTGATTAACCTTTTGAGAGCCTCATATTTTTGTGCTTCAAAATATTAATTACCCAGTCTTGAGTACCTGCTGTATATTCATATGGTTGAGGAATTCTGTGTGTTCAGGAAAGTGCATGCTTAAGCCATTTGAAATTTATATTTATCTGAGCTACTTGAAGAATCGACTTTAAACTGTCAAAGAAGTTTTTGAGAGTGCGCATTCTTATCCCATTCTCACGCCTTCTAGCTCTTTGTTTCTTTGTATTTGACCCAATATTTAATCATCAAATAAACTTAGTTTCATCTTATTCTACCACTGAATCTAAAACTATATTGCTCTCCATATTCAATCTTTTAAGTCTTTTAGTTATCTTAACTCGAGTTTCTTCTCCCTCTAGACTTGACACCTTCGATCCAAATTAATTCCACTTGTCTAATTATGTAGTTACGTTCTTATTATTTGTAACCTATTTTCTCTTATATTATAATCATATGTATTGGACCTTAATTGCTTACATAGTAATAGTTTCATTCTATTTTCTCCATCATATCGATCTTAGCACTCGCATATCTACTTTTTATGGAAAGGGGAAGGCCAATGGCAATGGGAGTAAGATTTGATGAAGGCCAACTTCAAACCTGGACCTTAGCTACGACCTCCAAGGTCTCTAAAAAACATAGTAGCGCTCACATATCTACTACAATAACTTTTACATGTATTGTATCATTCCTGACTAAGGGTGTCCTGGTGCACGAAATTTCTGTCAACGTGGAGTCCTATAAAAGATCTATTGTAGTGAGCCTTACGTTATCTTGCAAGACTATTCTGTCACCACTAGATATATGCCAACAATTGTATTGTTCCGCTAAAGCTCCTCTTTTGTCCTGACTACCTAATATATTTTTGGTTAGTTATACTGTTAGCATCAAAATTATAATGACTGTGTTCTAGCCTGGTAAATGGAAATCTTGCATTAGAAGATCCCATGAAAATACAATGTGTCAAGACTAGTTCTCCCCTTGGCTTCTTCCCCACTGGTTTACTTGGCTCCTTTCCTAGCCTATTAGTGTCTCTCCTGGCTACTCAAGAGAGAGAGTAGTGAACTATGCATAAAGTTGATGTTTGTTATCTTGAAATATGGTTTTTAATGGTTTTCGCCGAGAGAATCCATTTCACTCAATTTTGAGTTTGTTTAGCACTTGTACTTGTAAAATATTCAATGGTGGCAAAAGACGATTATGCTCACCTTCAGTGTCCCCGCCAACCTGTCCCAGGGTCAACACGGAGGAGGTAAATCACGGGTCGCTGCTAGCCTTTGGAATAGTGTCTGACGCATGAGGGAGACATTTACCTCCGCTATGTCGAGTTTCGAACTCTAGACCTCATGGTGGCAACATCTCATACGCTAGCCACTAGACCATAAGAAAGTGGTAGTGATTTATGTGGAATGACATTGTCTAGTGATAACTAGATGTTTCTGGAGCAAATGTATATTGACATATGAACCACACGATTGCTAATAGATATGAGCCAAAGTACTAATGGTGTCTTTTTCGCTTGCTCGAGCTCCTCTTTTGAAGCTACGATTGCCTCCTAAAGATATGAGATCCGGCGGTCTAAGAGACAAAGCACGTTAGGGTTGGCTAGCTTTATTGGCGCGACCACTTCGATGCGCAAGTCAACATCAAGGGAATGGATAGAAAATTTTGCAAAGATGCAAGAGAAAGAAATAGTATTAGAGAGCTTAGTAGAGAAGAGTTGCCTCCGCACGCAAGAAAAAAAAATCATACTTGTAACTCACCTCCGACTATTATATAACAAGGAAAAAGAAATCTCCACGTGGCTGTCCTTGGTGAGGTGGTTAGGCAACCAAGGATCGATAGTCATTAACCCGCGCCTTCGAGAATACCCATGTGCGTCCGCTAGCCCTCCTTCCAAGAGGTGGTATTGGACAATCGTTGAGGGGGATCTCTACGTGTGCTACCATATATTCATCAGCTATCCACTTGATATGTAGTTAGGGGACAACCGTTGGAAAGAATCTACACATGGACCGCCTCATACCCCTCATCTATCTACATGGAAGTTAGTTAGGGAACCACATCAAAACGCTTAATTGTTGGAAATCAAAGCTAAGTACTATATTGGATGAGCGCTAAATACTCAGAGATCAAATCTTGTATGACTTCCCTGAGTTCGAATGAGATGTCGCTAGACTGAATACTTGGGAGTGCATATAACTTTTAGTACAGGGATGCCAATCTGAAGATCGACACTTGGTGCTTGGTAGTGTCTATCCTCAGGGCTCGAGTATGCTGATGTATGAAATCCTTAAGTGTATGACTGTCGCCCAATCATAAAATATTAATCATATAAGGACTATAAATCGAGTACCAGTCAGAATCATGAAGCAAACTATCTAGAACAATCGAAATTGTGAGAATCGTGAGAGAAAACAAATTGAATTAAAAAACAAGAGAAGCCTTAGGAGAAAATTAAATTTGGGGAGCAATTCTAAGATTTTGATTTTGCCACGACGATTGTCAAGACCCTTAATACTATTTACTTTCTTGCCTCAATATTGACACGCATGAAAATGGTCTATCTCGAGATAACCGTTATAGACCTTTAAAATTATACCAATGTGTCTACCCAAACATGACATTTACTTTCAAGATAGCTTTACTAAAGCGACAGCTTTCTTAGTGATGTCTCACGGTCCTCTAGATGTTATCTCCTACTTCGTAAAGTCAAATCGGGATAAACCCATTAAGCCATGTGATAGCCAATGATACACCATCGTAAGGTTTTGAACTACTTTTGTGAACAACCCCTCAAGTCTCAGTTCTTATGGGTCGAAGAGTTGGATTCATCTTTTGATCATTCTCCATATTCCGTGGGATATGAAGATGCACGTTAGTGTCATAGTCATATAGGCACAATGAGGCCGATTATGGATCAACACATCATATAATAAAAGAAAGATTAATAAATATAAAACTACTGTTAACAAATCAATCAGGTTACTCCCTCTTCCTATAATTTAGAGTATTACTTTATGGCGATGGAGTTACAATGCAAAGATATGGAAGAAGACATTCTACAACTCAAAATCTAAGAACAAAACAAAAGAGTGCTTGGTCGTGTGTTGATCATCGTCTTCAGAAGAACTCCAAGCTCGATGGTGGACGAAATCTCTAATGACCCCTTAGAAACGACTCTCCTAAGGTTCCTTGTCACAGAAAAATACCTCCTCTAGATAGGGGAGAACCTCTTGATCCCTTGATGCTTCCGATAAATACCCCCCTTGATCCTTTTATAGCCTTCAAGGATATCAAATAACTTTAAAATGAAAATAAAAAAGACAATCCACTTACCTTTCTCTCCAACTAGCCAATCTCTACAACAAACTAATGACTTAATAACATCAGACTTCCTTGCACTGCGATATTAGTCAAGTATCCTACCATCAGTGCTAAAAGATTATTTAGAAGCAACTATAGAAGTTGGAACTGTTGGATCGTTAAACACGTCAAAGGGGGGAGGGTGAATCACGTGAGTTTTAAAAACTAAGTACTTTTTAAAAATTTTAATAAAAAGTGCAGTGGAAAAACTAAATACGAAAACAAAACAAGCACATGAACACGGTCGATTACTTGATTCAGAGTATTCGGCGATTCCTACTCTAAGATCCAACTCACACAGACCTATCGATGGGCATCCACTAATGACCTCTTTCGGAATAGCCGGAGATGGAATCGAGTACAATAAAAATAAGGATAAGTGTAACAAGCTACACTTTCATTTATGCAGTAATTAAGTACAAAAATAAACTTTTGTTACTTAACACTTTTGAAGATGGTTGAATCGAGCTTGGTGTTGGATGACTCTTCAGTAGTAGTCGGGTGTAGCAGCGTCATAGCAGAACAACCACACAAAGTTGATGTAGAAGAGATGTGTTTGAAGAAGAGGTCGAGCAACCCTTTTAAAGAGGACGGGAGGCACCTCCAATGCCACTGGACGTGCCTTCAACCTCAAAATATATCCCGAGAACTCTGCTTCTTATCGTCGCAGATGTCTTCTACAATATTCGACCTAAGACGCCTTCAAAGCCTTCCGAGGCACCTTTAGTGCCCAGTTTTAAGGTGTCTTCCTGCGCATGGAAGCTGCCTCCATGCCCTTTTACGTGGGCCTTCAACCAACATTTTCGAGGTGCCTCCAACATCACAGGAGACCTCGAGTACTATTCACCTGAAGTTTTTCATCCCTTTTTGCTCTTGCAAAATATGTTACGCTAATAGAAAAGTGTCTAACCTGCAAAACAATGTTAGCACAATAATAAAATAACAGTATTAATTAGTTTATGTCTTTCCAAGACTAAGAGCTAGTCATGGTCTCAGTTTAGGTTTTCAAAATGGACCTAAACTAGACATGCACCTAAAGTCCCTAATTGGGACTCATCCTCATTGGAACACTCTCCACCAATGACTTACCTTACTATGCAGAATCGCTCGACTCTACCTTGGTCCACTAAATCTTCCTGCTAGTTGTCAGGTCCGCAGATCCAACTGGACTTCGGCTAGCTATTAGGTCCCGCGGACCCAGCCGGACTTCCCGCCATATATCAGATTACTCCTTGACCTATCTAGACTTCTACATCATCTATCAAGTCCTCCAGACCTAGCTGGATTTCAGTCTGGTGTTAAACTAGTCAAGTTCTATATACTTGGTAGAAATGTTAGATTACACATCATATCTAACTTTAATTCACTTATCATTCATCAAAACTTAGGTTTGACCATTAGTGCCAAATGCATCAACAATCTCCATAAAAAAATCTTCTACTTTTTGATGCAATGATAACCTCGTTTAAAGTTAGAAAAAAAATGCAAATAGAGATAGCAAAAAAATTATTTAAGAGAAATCAAAATGATTTTAGTTGTGTTTATTCTCTTAATCATTTCCAGAGTCAAGTCTTTTTCACAATTTATTAGTTTTCTTTTTCTTACTTTAACCCTAACCTCCCCTTTGGCAAATCCTAGCTATGGTTAGGCAACGAAATCCTGGTCCGGAGACTGAGCAAAGTCTTGGCAGGTCGAGAATGTTGGGCGAAATCCTAGGGTCGAGGATGCTAGGTGAAAGCCCTGGGGTCGCGAACACCAGGCAAAAGACTGGATGAGTTGGGATTGGACATCTAACGGAAAGTTTTGATGTCTCAAACACTGAGTAAAAGTCCAATTAGTCTAAAGGATCGAGTTGGCAAAAGGTAAACTATTCTGAGAGGAGTAGGTGAAGACGTGTTCCCCGTTGAGGAAACAGTAGGTGTCGGTTCGACATAGGATTTTCGAAAAATCTGAAAGTCAGAACCGGACAATCCAGACACTGTCAAACATTTTATTACCATATTAATTGTTGTATTAACTCTATTTTATAGGGTATCTTTATGTATTTGGACTAACATATTTTGCAGGAGCTGAAACATATAAGTTGATCCCGGATGAACATGCTCAATGCGCCTCAAACACCCTGGTTGAAGGCTTCACGCGAGAGGGCGCAGAGGCGCCTTCCAAGCAACTTAAGGCACCTTTGAGCTGGGCGCAAAGGCGCTTTTGAGTGCCATGAAAGCGCCTTCGGATGGATGAACTTAGCAGAATGTGGAGATTATCTAGTCCGAGGCTTTGGGGATAAGATATATAAATGGAGGCACCCTGGATGGTGTTGAAGGCCCCTTCAGCAGTGTATAAAAGAAGTCTTCGAGCAGATGCTTCAATAAAACTCATTCTCATGATCCTTCATTTGTGCGTTGCTTTAAAGATGATCCTACGACTCTGCGACATGACTCTGAAGACGAAAAGCCCGGAACTTCTAATCCTTAGTTATCGGTATAATTTTAATTATTGCAATTAAATTATTATACTTATAATTCTCTGATTTATTAGTGAATTGACCAAAGTAAACACTCAACGAGTATGAGCCTTAGAGTAGGATTCCAAACCAAGTAAAATCAAAAGTGTTAGCTTGGCTTTCTATTTTACTTTCTTTATTTCTTTAATTCCGCTGCACTTACTCTTTACACGATCGTGTTCTCCAAAAAATGTAAAAAAGCCATGAACATTATTTACCCCCCTCTAGTGCTTTTGATCCTATATTAGTAGCATCCTAATTGACTCAAGTCTGGCTACTAGAGCATAGATTTCATCATAATCAAGTCCCTTTACATTATTAAACCTTTAACTACTAATCTAACTTTATTTCTAACAAATTTTCCATTTTCACCTAGTTTATTTCTAAACACCCATTTTATTTCTATGACCTTTTTATGATTAGGTAATGTACTAAATTTTAGACTCCATTTATTCAAATTGGATCAGTTCTTCTTACATGACTATAATCCAATCTAGGTCAAGTAGGAATTCTTCAACTGTTTTGGATTCAATCTTAGAAATTAAAGATATTTAACTTACATTTCTAAATGATGATCTAGTTTAAACTCTTAGGTCTGGGTCACCTATTATTTGTTCAACTGGGTGGTCTAAGCTAACTCTTATTGTTTTAGATTCAATTTGTCTTTGGTCATTTTCTTATGGTTGATTTGGTTCATCTTCGTGTTTATCTATTTGATTTAGGTTTTCACTTGTTCCCCCTAGATCTATGCTGGACCTAACGAAGTCCATGGGTTGGTATTGAGCTTGCGTTGAGTTAGATTTTTTAGAGTTAGTATTTTCATCAAATTTCACATTGGTTGTTTCCTCAATTCTTAGTGTAGTTTTATTGTAAACTCTATAGCCTCTACTGTTTAGGGAGTACCCTATAAAGATTTTATTGTCTACTTTTAAGGTAATTTTTTCTAAGTGTTCTATTGTGTTTAATATGTAAACTAGACATCCAAATATTTTAAAGTATTTAATGTTTGGTATTTTGTTATAATAGATTTCATAGGAGATTTTGATATAATTTTTGTTTATTGTTATCCTATTTTGCACGTAGCATGCTACATTTACGGCTTCATCCCATAGATATTTGGATAGTTGGTATTCATTAAACATTATTCGAGTTGATTCTTATAAGGTTCTATTTTATCTTTCAATTATTCCATTTTGTTAAGGTGTTTTAAAACATGAGAATTCTTGATGATACTAATTTTATAAGCATAATTTAGTAAACCTATATTTTAAAAATTTCCACCGTTGTCACTTCTGATTCGTTTGATTTTCAAGTCCTTTTTGTTTTTTTTTATTTGTAGAAGTCACTAAAGGTTTCAAATGATCATCTTTATTTTTTTTTAAATTTTACCCAAGTGAATCTAAAATAATTATATATTATTATTAAACAATATATGTTCCCATTAATTGATTTGAGTCCATGAGAGTCGAATAGATCTAGATATAAAAGTTCAAGTATTGATTTAATTTGAGTTTGATTAGTTGGTTTGTGGGTTGACTTCGATTATTTTTCTTGTTAACAGACACTACAAATTGTTACATCTAAATTAGATAGTTTTAGTAGTCCTGTAACTAGTCCATTTAATTTAATGAGATCTCTAAAGTCAATATGTGACAGTCTTCTATGTCATAGTTAGGCCTCCTTTTTGTGTCAAATAACACTTAAGTGAGGAGCTGACTAGGTCAATTGTGTAAATATTATTATTCCTAAATCGTTTTAATTTTATTTTGGAGTCTTTCACATGTTTAATTAAACATTCAGATGATGAAAACTTACTGATACTGAGTAAGTTAAATTTTGAAATTTTCAGCAAGTAACACTTTACGAATAATGAAATTAGACTCAAGTTCAATGTTATCTATACTAATTACCTCCAGTTTGTCGTTGTTTCTAAAAGTATCTGTTCCTAAACTTTTATATTTGAGTTTAGTGAATTTGGTGTAATCTCTGATCATATGTCTAGAGCAATGATGTGCATAGAATATATCTATTTTATGCATACTTTAACACACATTCACTTGCTTTCCTTACTTATGTTCGATGCATTTTCACCCCTATTTATCATATTTTCAGCATAATTACAATATTTGTTAGAGATTTGCTCTTGTTTGGTTTTCTGTCAACATGATGCATTTTTGAAATAAAAAACAATGCAAAACGCACTTCGGAGAGACAAAAGAAGTGGAGCAGAGTTTTGATCGTATGAAACCACATGGTCATGTCCCTTCTCCCGTAGCCAAGCAGCACGCGATCATACCAAAGGGCACGACCGTGTCTTTCATCCAAAGAAAAGGAAGACTCTATCTGTGTGTTTCCACACAGTTGTGTCTTTCATCCAGAGCGGATGAAGAACCTGGTCGTGGCAAAAGAGCACAATCGTGTCAAGCAAGTAGAGCCGAGGAAGACCCTGGCTATGCCTCTCAAACAGAACAACAGCAAGGTGTGGTCATGCCAATGAGGCACGGTCGTGGCACAGGCCGTGCCTAGCCCGTGACCTGCTATGTTTAAGGGGAGCTCTTCCCCTTCTTCAAGAGAGGAAGGTTCTCCCCTTCAAGAGACCATTTTGGTTTAGATCTACATTCTCTCCACACTCCGTTCAACGATCCGTAGTCATTTTCATCATCCTTCTCGACTCTGGAAACAAAGAATTGGATCTAAAGATTACTCATCGAATTGGATAAACTTCTTCTCCCTTCTTCTCTTAGATTGGGCTTTGATGCTTACAATTTCATTGTCTTTGGATTCTTTCTTCATTGTTATAGAGTAGATCACATTGTTCAAGATTAAGAGAGTAATTGTGATGTGAAATTAATGTATACTCTTAGATTTGCCAATTTTATTTCCATATGAAATTACTTATGTCTTGTAATCATTCGATTAAATGTGTGTGTGATGTGTTTGTGCTTAATTAACATGTTTGGTTGAATGATTGTATGAGTTTGTTCATCCCGTAGAGGAGATGCTCTAGAATGTATGACCGAGGGCCATAGTGACAAGGGTAACCCTTTAATCGGACATCTAGAGCATCGTCTCAAAAGGAGGAGCAATTCTCTACAAAGAGGGAAGCAACTCAAAGTCAAAATCTGACAGTCAGATGCTGTTAAATTTCATATTATATATATTATTTATTGCCTGAACTAACTTTATTTTACAGAAAATAAAGGGCTGAAAAAAGCAGGTTCGGACGCCCAGAGCTGGTCTGGGTGCCCGGAGTCGATCTAGGCACACAGAACCCAAAGACCATCTACAAGCTGATGTGGAGCACGTCGATTGGCCAAGCCACATGGTCCAGGTGCTCGGAGGGGTTCCAAGCGCCCAGAACATCCTATAAAAGCAGGCTTCGACCAAGAGCTTTACAACAACATTCAGAACAACAACTGCTCTTGCGCGCTGATCAGAAAACGCCTCCTCGACGCCCTAACGCTGCTCCGACGACCTAGAATAAGAATCTTCAGATCTGTAGTTGTCAGTATTCTTTATTTTACAGTTGTTTTAATATTGGAAGTTTACTCTTGTACTTATTCGGAACTGATAGTGAATTGTCCATCGAAAGCACTCTCACGTGCGGGCCTTAGAATAGGAGTCGTCACATGCTCCAAACCAAGTAACTATTGGTGTTTGCGATTGTTTGCATTGTATCTTTATTCCGCTGTGTGTTTACTCAATAGTTTTAAAACGAACGTGAAAGCAACGAGCGTCATTCACCCTCTTTTTCGATCCTACAGGTAGGAGTTAGAAAGTGTTTAATGATAGGTAAGTTAGGGTATTAAAATTAATTTTAAGTTTAAGTTTAATTTTAAGTTTAAGTTTAATTTTAGTTTTATTGGTCTAATCATCTCACCCAGTGTAAGTTTTCAAACAAAGATATCCTATCGTTTTGTGAGATGAATTAAGTTAGATTTATAGGGGTTGGTTTAACTTGTATTGGATTTAAATTTAACTTTGGGTTAATCAAGCAAACATTTGTTAAATAAATTTTTAGTCTATGGTGAGTCACATGAATATCATTAGAGTAACCATATGCTTCAAGATTTTTCAAATAGTTTTGCCTAAAGAACTTAATACAAAACTTTGGTCTAACCAATTTAAATTGGTAAGGAATAACTTCAGTTAGTTCCACTAAGTCAATGTAATAGGTTAAATACATATGATTTTTCCTAGACATGTGTAGGCAGAGCTTCCCTAACCTACTATTATCCCAAACTTCTCTAGTACTATTTGTCAAGTTAAATTAATCCCTAATTTATCTAATCATATTACCCAGTTGAGTAAACTATTATTTTGGAGGTGTCAACTAATTTTGTGTCTCCTCTTGAATTATTAAATTTGAATTTAAGTTTCAGCTTTATATCAATTTATTTTATAATGATAATAAACTTGATTATAACTAGAGTTTAAATTGAATTTGTAGTTATTTGATTT
>JBBMJZ010413113.1:19052887-19082430 GCA_037833815.1 Zingiber zerumbet | reverse complement strand
TGAATTTTTGGTGTTCTTGCACTTCTTCCTCCTCTCTTCCACTTGGCTGAAACTTCCAAGAAGGGTTGCTAGCACAATCTTTGGTTGTTTCATTCTCCACTTTGTGAGTTTGTGAGACAAACGAGACATGTTCATGTGGATACCGTAGAGGCGCATCTACTTGATCGTGATAAGATCCGCATATAAAGAAATGTTACTATCGGGATTGCGAAGGGCACGCAACAAAGGTATAATTCCCTCTCATATAATCTTAGTATGGTTTCCTTTCTCATGGATCTTCTGGAGGAACTAGATGTTTTTCGCTACGCTTTCGCGTGTTTAGCGCCCTAGTTCCTTACACAAATAACGGGACAATTAACAACAAAAATGTATGATATCAATATACAAACATACCTCCTATAACTTGGAGATGTCCTGTCACTGCCTGGTCCCAAAACTTGAAAAGTTACATCGAGAAACCAAATCATAAAATCCAAAACATGAAAAATAGACCTTGTAAACCTGTGGCTCTGATACCAATAAATTGTCATGCCCTGAGAGTAAGGTTCTTTGACGAAAATCGAACAACACTTCCTCTGTAGCAGTGATAAATGAAACATGTATACACTACCCAAGGCTACTCACAAGCCAACAACAACCCACACGGCTGTATATAAAATACAACCACGCAGTTATATACACAACCCACATAACTGGAACAAAAATAACATAACCACGTAGTTTTATAGTAAGCCGCCAACACGGCTATATCAAAACACAATGGAAGTCACAAAATAACGAATGCAAAACCATAATACAACTAACTGTGAGCAGACTCAGCTTGACACAGCAACATCAAACCAAATATAAGAAACCGCAATGTTGAACTCCATACGAAAGATACATATACATGAACAAGTCCAAAGTCATTAATGCAACCGAAAATAATAACAAAAGAAGTTGCTCAATGTGACATGGGACTGGAGGACAGGATCTCCAAGTGACTCTATAAGTCCTTTACCTGCTACCTGGAGAAAGAAAATCAGTTTATAGGGTGGTGAGTGCTGGGACTTAGCAGGTAATAGATAGATAGTGCATGAACATAATAAAAAACTAGAGATATAAAGGTATATAGTCTCATAGGAAAAATAGCAGATACTATAATGATATCATAGTAAATGTTCATACCTTAAACCATATCCTAGGCTAGTAATAGTAGGTCAGGGATAGTGAGGATCTGCCATAGTACTGCTCATAACTACAAGGGTAACATGTGAGGTATATACATATTACCAATAAGTAAGCCAGTGTAGGACATGCAACAGATACATAACTCAACATATATAAGCATATCACATGGATATAATAAAATAACTGCATAACGAAGTAATAAAAGTGTATGCACGAATAGTCACTTCCACCTACCCTTCTGCACCATAACCACTGTATGGTCGAGAGGTCGGGACAATGACAACTGTATACACTCTAACTACCATTATTCTCCAGTGGCTAATAGGACATATACTGAGTAGCTAACTAGCTACGTAGCAATGGGGTCCTTGCTACTTGTATCTCCAGCTATCACTATCCATGAGTGACCAAGTAAGAGCACAATAGGACAAGCGATATCTACTCCAGCTACCACTACACATGAGTGGTTGAGCGTGTAGCTCTGGTCAATGACTCTCTCGATCACAAGGAAGAATTTGTCATTAACATACATGCAATGATATGATGCGCAAGATGCAACAATCATCATATATATATAAATAGAAATTAGGTATGCTATAGGAAGCCAGTATGCTCAATAAGATATGTAAATAAATAGTAATCAAAGCAAGTAAACATAGTATCTAGTATCTATTAAATATCATAGATGACAACGAGAGACTGTATAGATATCAAATCGATTATTCAAAGATCAAGTGGATATGTATCAAGCTCAGGAAAAATACTAGTGGAGCCAAGGTAAATATAGTTAATATCCTAACATAGTTTATGCACTAAGGTCAAAGAACTAAAGAATCAAGGTAAGAAATACCCGCCTTGATCTGTCGATTGTACTAAACAATCCTACATCAAGATACTTTTCTCGAATCAACGTCCTGCAAATCATATGATCTACAGTTTAGTTAATCACATATACAACAACTAGCTAAACCCAAAATTCAATCCTAATTCGATTAGGTAACAATGTTTAATTCCTCATATGATCCAAATCCAATTAAATGATAAGTCCATGCTTAATCCATAGTCCATTAATCAATCCAACAATCAATTACCAAATCCAATCATCTATATTCCACATTTGATACCAATCTATTTTTACTGATCAAATAAATTCTTAAACATGCACTCTATCCTTAATTACCTCCTTTCTTTCCCATTTATTGGCTGAAATAGAAATGGCAGCATATCTAATTTTCCCAAATTTGCAATATACCCAATACGGAAGAACATTCAATTCCTTATTAATCTCCATAATAGAAAATGTAAACAAGATCTAGGTAATTACCCAAGCTATCAGAATATGGTGGCTTAAGTTAGAGATCTTGCTGTTGGAAATTTATGGTCGGAGTTGTGGATCATCCACACATAGTGGTGACCGGAGCAAGGTCAAGGTGCCGCCCTCTAAATCAAATAAATCTAAATCAACACTGATCTTAGATCAATCCCTAAAATCATCTACTAGGTTAGTTGATTACCTCCAAGATGACGGTAAGGCAGCTGCTACCAAAACTAATGGTCGAATCTAGGGCACGGGATGAAGGAGATCAGTGACGAAAGGCACGACTCGGTGTTGATCTATGCCGGCGATGAGGAGGTGAGATCGAGAACATAACAAAGAGACCAGATGATGGGTGAATAGGAGGTAGCAATGGACCTCCCCGATCAAAGATCTTGCAAAGAGGAAGAGGTGGTGGCAGCGTAATGGGTGGCTAGCGACGTTGCTCCCTCGCAACGACGAAAGCTAGGGTGTCTCCAATCGAGTCTTCATGAAATGAGTGGCGATAAAAGAATAGCTAGGGCACTGGGCGTTGGTGATCGAACGACGACGATCAGTGATCGAGCAATGCGGCGAGATCGGAAGATGGGAGAGGGAGGTGGATTAGGGCACAACCCCCCCCCCCCGGCGATGGATGAGCTCAGCGACAATTGGACAAAAAACTTTGATGTGGATCTGCACCAGAGAATGAAGAAAGGAGGCTGGCTCTCATGGTGGCCAGTGACGTCGGCGCATGTTTGCCGGTGGCATCGACATCAACGATGAAGAGAACTGTTCAAGAACAGAGATAGGCTCGGTAGAATAGGTTTCAGCGGATGTGAGGGGTTAGCCTTCTTTATTAATACTTAAGGTTTAATTATTTAAATCCTAAGTTAATTTCTCAATCAACTCCCTAATAAGAAATATTCTAAACAGACTTTTCCTTAGCCTAATCCATTCATCTCCTTAAATGTATCGTACAAAATCCGTTTAAATCCTGAAAAAATTCTAAAAAATTAAAGAAAATTCTATAAGATTATTATGATTTTCCATATCTTACATATTATCTTTTGAATTTGTATCTTTAAGATTATCTTGATCATTAATTAACTTAATATTTAATTCTAAATTATTAACTAACTTTGATTTATTCAAATTAAGTTTATCTTGTTTAGTTGAAATGCTAATTATGTTAGAATTTGAATTATCTGGATCAAATAGATTAAAAAATGTATTATGATTTCGTGTAATCTTATCTAGTTCTAGATTAATTTGATTATTTTTTTTACTAAATATTTCTGATTTTTAAAGTTTAAAGTTTGAATTTATCTTGTTATTTATTTTTGAATTTTTTATATTTTTATTAATTAATTTATTTGAATTGTTAGATTTATTAATTAAATTCTCTGAGTTAATAATTAAATTTTCAGAATTATTATTTTTAGAATTATTATTTTCAGAATTATTTTTACAATTATTTATTAAATTCCCAGAATTATCATTTAAAAAATTATGATCAAGATAGAATTCATGTTGTTAAGATTTGAGGTTTTATCTTCTAAAATTTTGATATTTAATATCAAATTTTTAGGATTAGAGTTAATTAAATTATTTTTAAGATTATCTTGATTAATTAATTTATTATTTAATTCCAAGATATTAAAATTTTTATGATTGAAATTTAAATTAATTAAAAAATTATTTTTGTTGGTTGAATTATTAATATTTATTAGGTTAGATTTATCTTGATTATTAATTAACCTATTTGAATTTTTCAAACTAGAATTATCTTCATCATTCTTACTTGAATCTATAATTAAATTTGAATTAATTTTGTTACCTAGATTTGATTTTTTTTTTATTAACTTTTTTAATATTTCTTTAGATTTGTTGAATTTAATATTTTATTAAGTATTTTATCAATTTTATCCATATTAACTTGGTCATTTTCTTTAGTTGAGTTTTTAATAATTTTAATTATTTCTGAATTTTGAAGATTTAATTTTGAATTTTTAGGGTTACAATTTTTAGAATTCGAATTTAAGTTATTAAGCTTATCTTGATCATTATTTAAATTAATTTTATCTTGATCATTATAAATATTTGAATTAGTCAAATTATTTCTAGAATTATCTTGATTAATTAGATTTGAATTTTTAATGTTAATATTTTTATTAATTAAATTTAATTTTGAATTATCACAATTATAGGAATTTCAATTTTTTATGTGAATATTTTTATTAATTGGTATGAATTTAAATTTTCTTTAATTTAATTTTGAATTATCACACTTATAGTACCAAAAGAATTCACATATCTTTACAATAGTATGATATTGTCCACTTTAGGCTTAATCCCTCATAGATTTATTTTTGAACTCTACCTAAAAATCTTCACACCAATGGAGATATCTTTTATCTTTTAAACTTATGATCTTTTCCATATATTTCTAATTTAAGAATTTGATTGTATTCCCAACAATCCTCTCTTCAAACAAAAGATCACCATTACACTTATACTTTGGTCCTCCCCTCAAACATTTGGTCACTTTTGACCTATTCCGAGTTTTCTCACAAATATCCGATCATTATTGACCTGCTCTGGACCTCCCTGTAAACATCTATCACTCTTGATCACCTGATTTGGACTTCCCCACAAGTATCCGATCACTTGACCTGTTCTAGACCTCCCCTCAACTTCGTTCAAGGCCACCTCACATAACATCTGATCTAGGCCATGACTCTAATACCACTTGTTAAGACTAAAAGAATTCACATAGCTCTATAATGGTATGATATTGTCTACTCTAGGCCTAAACTCTCATGAATTTATCTTTGGGTTCTACTCAAAAAGTCTCATACTACTATAAATATCTTTTATTTTTTAAATACTTGATCTTTTCTATGTATTTTCAATGTGAACTTTAATTGTATTTCCAGCAAGTTTGAGTGTACCCAAAAGGAAGAAAGTGATCTTTCATTTTTTTTTTCTTCATCTTCTCTTAATCTTTGTTCTTGGTTTTGCCCTGTCTGTCTCATGAGTGCCGGAAGTGCTCCCACCATGTCGATGCTCGACTCTTGAATCTGATGGCAATTAGCTTCACCTTCATCCGATCTGGAACTGACTTGTAGTTGAAGATATGCTCCACTTTGTTGATCTAATCAATAAAATTCTCTGTCTGTGACGCACCAAAAAAATATGGTAGATTAACTCAAAGTCCGAGGTCTCCATGTTGATCCTCTCGACCACATACTTGATGATCTTTAAGATTTTGCGTCGCTAGATGCTGGGTTAAATCTGTAACTTATTTTTAAATCCTCAATCTTGTCCTAGGTGTTATGACCATGGTACGAGCTTCTTCAACCGGAACCTACTTGACATGACCATGATCATGATCACGACGAACTTCCATTGTATTTGATGCTCGATTTCCACAAATCAAAACCTGCCAGCTTTGATACCAACTTATGTCGGGCAAGATAGCGATTATCCTACGGGCTTACAAGAAAACAAAATTGAGAAGGTAAGAATAAAAATCACCGAAAGGAAACTTTTTTTATTTAGAATAGAAGATAATTCCTCAAGTAAATATACATGTGTATATATAAACTCTAAACTATAAACTCTAAGACCCAATAAAGAAAAAAAATTCTAATATATGGACTACAATTCCTAACTTTTAAGAAATAAAAGAAATTCTAAAAAAAAATATTAACACATTCACAATCCTCAATATACTCAAAATATAAAAAAAAAATATAAAAGATAAAAATTATCAAAAATACCTAAAATACCAAAAAAAATAAAAAATTACCAAAAATAAATAAAAATTACTAAAAAGGATAATAAAAATCTTTGGATCCTCTTGCATACACAGTTGGTACTTGCATGTGGTGTTACTAAAACAGATTATGAAATCAATTCCCAACGTGTGTAAAATGCATCATGGGTTACCTGACTTCATGCAAAATGTCACTATGTTGGATGAAACCCCTCATGATTTACCTCTTTCCAGATCACATGGGGCAATCCTAGAGGGGCCCCCGGGATGAGGGTTATCACATTTTTACTACAATAGTTGGAAATTGATTTTAAAAATAATTTTAAATCAATTTTGAAAATCTTGGTAAACTTTATTTGTTGATAGAAATTATCATTGATATTAATGCAAAGTTAGAATGAAACATTAAAGGTTTCAAGAATTTTTAACTTTGTATCATTCTTTAAAAATAAGAGAGAAAATTATTTTTTTATAGTATTTGACATAAGTAATGTTTGTATGAATTTCATGGTTTTTTAAAAATCATAGAATTACTTATGCATTTCTTAATTTAGATATATAAACTATTAGTTAACAGTCGACTATTTTAAAAGAACAGTCGATTGTTGTGGTTATCAGTTGATTGATGGAGTCTATCAATAAATTGATAGTTAGGATTCTTGTCATGCCCTACATGATCTAGGCTTGTCATGATACCTGCTTTGCTGGCTGCACGTGAACTATAACAATGTAAGAGCAAAAATATATAGAATAACTAACTAAACTAACTACATCCATACCTTTGAAGTAACTCTGTTAGTACTATGTGTATATCTCAACCATTAATATGGAGATGAAAAAAAATCAAAAGTGAGCACAAAAATATAAAGTGGGTATAAGAAAGAAGTGGATAATGTAAAATGGTAAATCTCATAAGAGTCAAAAAAAAAAAAAAAAAAAAAAAACCCACAAATTAAATAGTGATATCATTATTCAATTTCTCTTAATATTTCTTCTTAAATCATTTCTCATACTTTCTCTTTTATGCTCTGACCAGTATTGTTTATTTAAATTTATCAATCAATCTATCAGTACATACTTCCTCTTTTGAACGACCTATAAATCATCCAAAACAAATTACACCATAATCATATATAAATACAATTGAGTGAACGACTCATAATCCACTCAGTAAAGATGCATCATATATACATAGGATGAACAATCCATAATCCACCTAATATGAGATACATCGTAAATATATAAAGGGTGAAGAACTCACAATCCATCTAGTAAAGATGTATCGATGAATGACCCACAATTCACCTAATATGGAATATATCATGTATATACACACATATATATACATATATAGAGTGAATGACCTGCAATCCATCCAATGATGTACCTCATATAAAAATAAGGTGAACGACATATAATCCACCCAATAAAAAAAATCTTCTCAATTTGGTTGAAACATATGAACACATGGAAAGACTCAAGAGTTCTCTTTGTACACAAAGATAACTGCTCTATACTTTAAATAATCACACAAACTCTTGGAGAGGGGAGCCAAAGCTCAAGACTATAAGTAATCACGCAACTCTTAAAGAGCAGAACCGAAGCTCTAAACTATAAGTAGTCATGCAACTCTTTTAGAAGGCAGAGTCAAAGCTGTAAACAATAAGTAGTCCTGCAAACTGTTAGAGAGCAGGGTCAAAGCTTAAACTACAGATAATCACATAACTCTTTTAGAGGGCGGAATTAAAACTCTAAGTAATCATACAATTATTAAAGAACAGAGTCGAGACTCTATAATGTAAGTACTACATTTATTATTTTGACAATTTAAAGTCAATGATAATGGTCTCTTTTAACGCGTAAAGTTAAAACTCTAAATATAAATGTTGCATCAATTATTTTGTAAATTAATATCAGTGCTGGTATAACTCCTACAAGAGTGTGAAACTGAACTATTGATATAATTAATTTCTTACTTTATTAATTAACATAATTAATTAGGTAATCTAATTTACTATGGATCTCAAATAAGAAACAAACAAGATAAAGAATAACTTGAGAATAAAAGGGCATGCAGTATGATAAGGAATAACTAAACAATAAGAGTAGGGATAATATTAATTAGAATTAATTTTATTTTCTGTTACACCTAGTTTTATAAATTAAATCATGCACAAAGTAAGTATAACAAGACAAGTAAACACGTGTTGATAAAAAGATGAATACGTTCATCCTAGTGCTCCCGTCAATCTGTCCCAGGACTAATACTGAGGAGGTAAATTACGGACGACTATTAATTTTTAGAATAATGACTAATCTGTAAGGGAGGTATTTCTCGAAGTAGAAATCCATCTTTGCACGTTGACTCCAATGTCTGAAGGTTAGCACTCCCTCCTGTTCAACCATTTGAAACTCTATTTATCCAACTTTTCCTTTTTGAACTTTATTTATCTACTTCGAGGTGGGTTTTTCTTGCCTTATACATTTAATGTGCGATGTCAGTGCAGATCAATGACAAGCGGGTCATGCATGTGCGGCGCCTCTGTTGGAAGTTTCAGGGCAGCGAGAGTATGGAGCTCATTGGGAGTTGGATCTAGTTCTCCTGGGATCTCCACAACGGGTTCTTCCACCCCAAAGAACAATCCCTATGTTTCCAAAACCTCCAGCAGTATTATCCTTTTCTGTTCTTGATTTATTTAGGTTTTTGCTATGTGCTCATTAGGTCGTTCTCTGTGATTGAGCATGTTTTGGGACACTGTCTATTGCGGAAGATTCAAGTGTTTAAAGTTTTTGAGCTGGAAGGGCATGAGATCAAGCAGAGAAGTCATGAAGGTATCACGTCAGGATATACAACTAGTAAGAAGGCTTTTGAATTTATTGTTACTAGTGAATTTAGATTTTCCCTGGTCTCTTTGGTGAATTTTAATCTATCTTGAAAGTGACATAAAACTTGCTCACTGACTATGATTTCTTTTTTGTAATCTACTGGTTGCTGATTGTGAACTAAAGTAATTCTCACATCGTTCGCTTAAATTCTTTCCAAAAGTTGAACTGGTAATGTTGTTGTTAACTATAACGAAGCTAGAATTTGTCTAAAAGACCAAGTCTACAAAATAGATAGGAACAAAACATCCTAACGAAGCTGGTAATGATGTTGTTGACCTGGTAATTTGGATAAATGCATAACATCCTGCTGGTGCTTTTGCAAATCGTACGTGGATTCATGTAAGAAGACAATCAAATTATTCTTGTTAGTCTAGACTTCTATGCTTTCTTGTTACTCTCTACTTGCTAATGACTTAGCTATACCCTACTTTAATGGTGTGCAAATTCTAGTTGGATTCAGATTTTATCGGCAAATGGATGAGCGCCCCGTTCCTTCGACTCAAGGAGGCCTCAAGCGAAACAATAAAATGAGGTCCCAAATAAATTTTTAATAATATACAATTCATCTACAACTACTTCTTCTAGCATTTCTATTTGTAAAATCTTCTATAATATTATCAGTTTCAAGATTTTTCAAAATATCTTTCTCAATACATAAAATTATCAATTCATTTAATTTTTCTTACAACATTGGTGATCTCATATATGTTTTCGATAATTTTAATTTTTAAAAACTCCTTTTAGTCGATGCTACCGTAACAAGCATAGTTAATAAGATTATATAAGTAATTGCAACATTTGGATAGCAATTTACCCTTTGAACAAATTCAAGAATATCATTTGCAGACATTATCATATTTGGTAAAGTCATTTGTTATATTTTTAATTCAGTAAATGAATCATCTAACTCAACATCTAATGAGTTGTCATGAGTTAGAGTAGATTTTAGATTAACACAACATTTTCTTAATTCACCATCATCCAAAGTTCTTAACGTTTTTGAATAAAATAAAAAACCAAATATATTTTTAAAGGGGTTCATTTTCTCAAATCTACATTTTAAAGAAGCAATCGTCATGTCCACAACAACAACAACAAAATAATCAATTCTAAATAACTCTTCTAGTGAAAATGAAACTTCATCGTCTTTTTTTCCATTAAATTATTTTTTCCTAAAAATATGACGCTTTGTTGTAAATATTGGTTCTATATTCATATTTGATACAAGACTCTTAGTAATAGTCAAACTTGCAGTAAAACCATCATTCCTATACTTTTCAGAAAATGAGATTGCACCTTCCAATTGTTGTCAATGCACATAGATTTCGATTGTAGCTTCTTATTCACCATGTTTATAGAAAATAAGATATCATACAAAATGACCATACCAAGTAAAAAATTTTAAATTTTTTTATTGAATTAGCTAAACTTTTAGCTTCACTCATTGATTTTGCATCATCACAAATATTATTTAATTCTAATAAAGTTGCTCTCACTTCCATAATTTGAAATCTAATAGCTTGAACACTTTTAATATGACTTTCCCAACGAATATTTGACAAAGATTTGATAGTTAATCTTTTCACATTATTAAGTAAAATTTTCCATCTCTTAGGAGAACTTGAAAATAATGTACATATGTGTTGCACTACTCCAAAAAAAAAGAAACAACTTTAACACAAAAATGTGTCATATCACTAAGAGTTGGATTAAGACTATGACAAGCACATGTCATATATACAACACTCTTGGATTTATTTCAAGCAACCTCTTTTGAACTCCTTGATGTTTTCCTTTCATATTGAAACCATTATCATAACCTTGACCTCTAATATTTTTAATACTAAGATCAAGTGATTTTAATACATTTTGTAATTCATTAGAAAGTCCTAAATCAGATGTATCATCTACTTTTAGAAACTCTAAAAAATACTCTCTATTTTCACTTTATTACATGACATATTAACACGCTATACTATAAAAGTCATTTGTTCTTGATGACTTATATCTAGGGTACAATCAAGAATTACTTAAAAATATTTTACTTCTTTAATTTTATTAATGACGACACTTTTAACATTATTAGCTAAAATATAAATCAACTCATTCTGAATTTTATGACCAAGGTAATGATAATGAATTTCATGATTTTGAATACGTCTAATATGAACTTGCATCACATAATCAAATTCAACAATCATTTCAATCAACCCCAAAAAATTTCCATTATTATCTTAATAAAGTTTTTCATTAGATTCTCGACAAGCCAAACAACGTTAGAAAGACATTTTAATTTACAATTGCTACTATTCTTGTTACAACTTGTCTCCAATGCTCTTGTTCTTTGAAAATTTCTCATTGTAGGTTTTTATCAATTGTTAGGTTTTTATCTAATCACATTTTTAATTCATTCCAAGTGTTCATGTTAGTTATATGTTTAATAGTATTTTCTTGTTCTTTAAGTTGTTCACTGAGATGTTTCCCATCTTTAAATCCATCCTTTACTAACGAACTTCTATTATTTTTAGATTTAAACAACTTACAATAAAAGCAATAAACTTTATCCATATAATTACTATAAACCAACCACTTTCAGTCTTTTATTTCTACATTACTTAAATGTCTAGAATAATGCTCATAAGAAAAATGCCTAGAAGTGTTGTCTAAAGGATATACAATATTCATTTCTCTTATAAACCATTTTTAAAATAAAATATCATGTGCATTATTACCATATTATTCCAATTTCTTGGATCATATATATAAAGTGAAGAAATAAATTGTTCATCAATGTCAATATTCTCATTATCTACCCTATTAAAAATACTTTCATACTCACTCAAGTTTTCTCTTTTCTCATTAACACCATGAATCTCATTACACTCATCTACATCCACATTCACAATTAAATTTTGTGCATTTTCATGAGAACTAGCAAATAATTTATTAATAGCGCCTTTTTGTGATTCAGTCAATTGTTCTAGTTTTTTTTCTTTTTTTCCTTTTCTTACCACATTAAGAAAGATGTTTTTAGGAAACATATTATAATGTACAAAACCACACCAATTACAAAAAAATAGATAATTCAAAATTATTTCACTAGTAATGAAATAATAGCACTTGGAATATGATAATTTTCAATATTAATGGAAACATCCTAGGTTCGTTAAGCACCTTATCAGACAACATCTGTTAAAAGAAAATTAAATCATTGTCAAATTAAAATTAATTAGTAAACTTATGGTATTTGAAAAACAATAATACTAATTAATAGGTCATAGGCATAACATTCAACTTTCCAGAATCATTGGCCAGTGAGTAAAGAAGTCAGGTGCATGCAATATTACAATACTGATCAACATATTTTTTTATAATGAATCATGAACTTGATATAAAAAGTCTCTACCCAGTTTAACTATAGTTTACAACTTATTGAACTCAATTTGATTACGATCAGCTCAGATGTCACGTTATAGTTAGTCCTGAAGCCATAAGTTCCAAAGACCATTGAATATGACAAGATACGAAATTTAGATTTGGTAAAAGTGATGATCATGCATATTGGTTTTCACAGGTTCTGGTCTTTGAGGTTAAGAGAGGGGCGCATCTATTGATGGCAAAGGATGCAAAAAAGATAACATGGGTAAAGAATCAAATTGGTACATTCCAGAGAAAACTTGATGGAATCGAAACAACAACACTATGAATTCATGGAATAAAATTGCTTCAAATTGTAGCCATTCAAGAGTCCCTCAGTCTCACAACTTTCCAAAATTGAAGGCCCCAAATATATATACATATCCAAAATTGACCCAACAGCTGGCTGAACAAACTTGATAAATAACCAAACCAATCAATTCAAGTTTCTAACTTCATAATTTTGGAACTTATTTAAAAAATAAAAAATAAAATTTCCAAATATAAAATATGAAGGAAAAAGAAGAATATGAGTTTGGAAGAAGTAATAGATGCACTGAAAAATTAAAATTACAGATGGAGCAAAATTCTCCTCTAAAAGACCAAATTGAACAAAAATATTAGGGAATTTTTCACAATGACAACCGAAGCTCATAATGAAAAAGTTTAATTCTTGAAGCTTAAATTTTCAAATATGCAAAATAATAGAGATTAAAGATTGGAATTTATGGGTTAAGGGATTAACTTTGTAGTACACGAATAGAAAAAAACAGACTACTATTTATCATCTCTGTGAATACAAAAAAGTCATATCTTGGAAATTTTACAAATAACGATAAAAAAAAGAGTCTTGGGAAGGGAAAGAAATTAATGAAGCAGTAACAACAAAAAATAGTTGTTGAAGACTTGAAATGAGCAGAAGAAGAAGAAAAGGAGATGCACCTAGCAGAACTTTGTAAATCGTTTGCTACACTTTGCAGCAAATCCCCAATTTTCCATTCATCATTTTGCAAATTGCAACCTAAAAGGGTAAAAGGAAATGACAATGTCATTAATGCAAATAAGAAAAAAAATCTAAAATCTTAATTTGGGTCCAACTACATGTCTACATGCCTAAAATACACCCCCACCCAAAAAAATCTTGGGCCTAGGGCCATCGCCTAGTGTGACCCTCCTCCAGGGCTGGGCTTGGCCTATGGATGAGTATGATAAACAATTCTGTTTTTATTGCATTTAGAAAACTCAATTGCTTCTTTACTTTTGTATTTTAAGATAACTACATTGAGAAAATTGGTTGATTATAAAGTATATATACCTTTGACTTTTTTATGTTAGATAAATAGTTGGTTAATTTACATCATTTTTTTTTAGTGTAGGCTTGATCCGCTAAATTTCCTTCTTAATTTTCAAGTTAAGAATCTTTTTGAACAATACTTGCAATTGTGCATGAACTAGAAAGAAGTTGTCGACATTTTATCTCTCTAAGAAAATATAGAACCTAGTTTCACTTAACTTGGTAATTCTGAACATAACATCCCATTTCATTGAGATTCATATGTTTTTGGAAAATTATATAGGGGATTGCATTTGTCTAATTTTTATTTATTTGGACAACAAATTATTTAATATATAGCTTATTTTCAGACTTGTCGATGTCCATATTAGTCTTGTGATTAGTCTTTCAACATTTATATCTATTATTCTAATCAATATAATAATCTGTGTTTGCCCCTACTGGTTGGAGTTAGCTACATGGACATTGGCTTCACTCCATGTTTTTTTTTTGTAAAATGTGAGGCAAAAAAAAAGAGCAATACCATGTTAGTAATTAAACTACATAAGATAAAATATGGAAGAGTGATTTCTTTGATTTTTAATGTTTTTGTTAGTAAATTATCTTATAGTGGCAGTATTTGACATAATTTGTCTTAATTACTTTAATTTTTTGTGTTCTTATTAGCAATAGCAGAGTCAGCCCGGGTGACCTACCCAAGCCGATCTTGAGTGGTCGGCCATGAGCACCCTAGGCTGCCTTCCTTTTTCTCTCACGTTTTTTCCTTTCTCCCATCGTAATTCTGAGCTTGTCTCCTTCTCAACGTCGTCGAGCCCCGATGCTATAACTCGGATAGGCATTAACGTGGCTCCACCCTTGCTTATTAGTAAAATTATCTTATGGTGACATTACTTGACATAATTTATTTGTAAAATTAGGTTGCTAGTGGTGACATTGGTAGTAGTATTGGGAATGATGTTGGTGGCGGTAGTGATATCAACGATGCAAAAAAAAAAAGTAAAGTTGATAATGTTAGCCAACATCTAGCTGCAACTCAGGTAACTATCTTGAAATTGTGTGTTTTCTAAACTACAAATTTGTTATAGAAATAGGCATGATAAAATTAATAACCTTGCATTATTATATAGCCAAAATTGAAGAATATGAGTCATGGAGATATCAGTGATAATTCTTAGTATAAGTTGTTTTATTGGTGCGTTGATGAAGTTGTTGTAGAAGGTTGAATTACATCCACGGATCCAAAAGTAAAAATGCATCAAGTTCTTCTTAGTGGATATTGTTGGAAAGTTTGGGTTGATAGAGTCACAGTCGTTTGGCTATCTAAATATATAACTTTGTGTAACTGATATAAATTCTACTAATTTTAGAGTCATATATACTTTTTAGGAAAAAAATCATGTTACTAAATGAAATCCTTGTCACATTATTTTAAAAAAAAATCTTATTAGATAACAGAGAATTGACATTAATTAGTTTTTATGTGATATCTTATTATTTTGTTATGATAATTGTTTGAGTTTTGATTTTGTTTTTATTTTAATTTTGGTTCATGATATTAATATACAACGTTAACAACACACTTTGTATATTGTGAATAATTTAATTATAGTGTGCACCACTTGCTGTGAATAATCTTAACTACAAAATCTTCTGACTTTTAATGGCTTGCAATTGTACAACGTGTGATGTGTGTTGTAGATAGCATAATAATACGTTGCCAAAAACCAAATTTGTCGCAGTGCCCTCTCAAACCTCAAATTCGAGGTTTTTGGGTTATCAGCTGATTGCTATTAGACTGATAACTCTGCTTCAACATCTAAGACTGAATTCTCGTCTTACTTGGTACTAATTCATCTCAATTTATCAGAATATTTTTCTACCTAATATCTGGTCAATCTTGATCTGTCGAGACTTCATTTGCCTAGCATCCTATCATCCTTAACATACCAGGACTTTACTATTGCTTGACATATGATTACCCTTGACCCACTGAAACTTCATTGTTGTCTAGTATACGGTTCACCATGACCTTTTGGGACTTCACCATTGCCTAATATCCGGTCCACCTTAATTTGCTAGGGCTTCACCACAATTAAACTTTCTAATCAACTATTACTCACTTAAGTCTTTTCCTTTGTCAAGTATCCAGTCTTAACCTACTTTACTCTTCTATCTAATTAACAAACATATTTATCAACGGTCAAGTATCCAGTCAACTTTAATCTACTTGACATGTCACTCAACTAGCTAATATATTAATTAACATCGAAACTAAACTCAAGTCAACTCAAATTTGGTCAATTGAGTTTGACCAACTTGGTCCATCTTGATCAGATGCTAATTGCACCAATAAATTTTATATATAATTATTAAATAAAAATATATTCCATTTAAGGATCTTTATAACTAAAATGATCTTTTAATGATCGACGCTAATCACAACATGAAAAAGATTCATTTTTTTTCACAATCTAAAATACTTCAACAATTATGCCATATTTTACTTATAATTGAATGTTATTTCATATCTCGGTTTCTTTTTGCCTGATAATAATAAATTATTTTGTCTCTGTTAAATGGTAGAGAAAAATTAATTCCTCTAAAAATTCAAATCAAATATTTAAATTATTTAGGTTGAGTCAATCCAATAGACGTGAATGATTCATTTTCCCTAAAAGCTATAATTTTGAAAACACATGAGAAGTAAACGATTCTAACCTACTTGGCCGCTTAAGAAGGATTCTAAAGAAGGGAATCTCAACATTTCCCAAGACCCAACAATGGCTCAGAAAGAGTCCGTGCATTCCATTCCCTCTCAATCACAGGGTGCTCATGCAATTTCTTATATATTTACGGTTTAATTTCATTTATAATAGATCATCGAATTAGGCCAGGCCAGCCGACATTATTGTCAAGATATTCAAGTGTACATTAGCTAACATTTCGTTATTAATCAACGTGTCAAACCTTCACTCCTCCAAGTTTACTTCCCTGCAGCATCTAACATAATGAGCACACGCCACGCATCAGATGAACGGATTCCATACATATCCCTTGGAAAGACCACCTTAAAGAGTCCCATCAAAACCGTGCACTTACGGTGGATTGCCAAACCAACGTCCAGATGTTAAACGCCTGCTCTTTGCAGCCGCAAGATCATACTTGTACGATAATGACAACGGCGATGCATGGAGACGTGCATTCGCATCCCACAAAAATCGCGGACGGCAACCACGCTTCTTCCGTGGAGAAAAAGCGACCTCGAATGCGCTGACGTGGCCGTCTCAACTCAAGGACAGAAGTTGCTGATCCTGCGTCTTCTGGACACAGCATGCAGCAAGGCAGCCTGTATATGTTCGCCATGTGTGTTCGCAGGCCCGTCTGAATCGTGAACCTGTCCCGGATCCGAACAGACGATCCTCCACACAGATAGCGGAGCGTTCCGTAAACGTGTGGTCTTCGTCCTCCTCGCTGCTCGAGAGATATTTAGATATTTTACTGTTCGCTTGATTCATCGCAATAGTTCGGCTTTGTGGTGGCAGTTTATGCCGCCTCCTCTCGCCATGGCCGCTGCCGCCCATCTCCACCTCCCAGGTCACCCCTTCGACCTTCTTAGCTCCAAGGACGTCGCTCGATGCGATTCGGGCGTCTACAGGCCCCGTCGGCGCTTCTACCGGAACCCCGTCACTTATGATGGGATCTCCTTCTTGGGAACAGGGTTGTGCCGCCGCCGGGGAGTCCAACTGTTTCCTTGCCATTCTTTTAGATCGGATAACCGAGGGGAGGAGACCTCCTCTTCGGAGTTGCCTTCTGAGGACCGTGACAACAAGATGCCGGTGGTCGAGGATGAGAAGGGATCGCGAAAGCTAAAGCGCAAGGGTGCTCTTTACGCTCTCAAGTCGATGATCGTCAAGCTTTCAGGGTCAGATTCGAGACCTGTGGGACAATATAGGAAGTTCGTGGAGAAAGTGGAAGAGGTTTTCTTCTCAGTGAGTACTGAGTTCTTCTTTGATTCCCTTTCCCCCCTCCTTTATTTTCTCTCAACTGACTTTAGAGCAAGCGAGAAGGCAGAAATAGGAAGAGCGATTCTTTTTTTTTAAGCATATTGTAGTTATCAAACATTCTTCAACGACGGTCTGCTTACTAGATTCGCCTCTATCTGCTTTCTCTTTTTCTGGTCATGTGGATAATGTGTGTCAAATTGGCAACTTTTATCATGAAAGAAATTGCTTTTCTTAGTCAGTAGAGTTGCTTGCAGATTTTAGGTATACATGTACAAAAAATCTTGTCTTATTGATATTTGAAGAAATAAAGTTGAAGCTGCGTTATTGAGCTGAGATTTTACTGATACAGAATAAACATTGATATCTCAAGTGTAAAAATAAACAAAATTCCTAGAGGTGGAGTATTCTTTTCATCAAACTTTTTTTCTTGTTTACACGTTTTGTTTAATGTAAATGTAGAACATGGTTTTAATTTTTTTTTTCTTCTTCAAATAATTGCCAGTGACATAGTTCGCTTACCACATCAGATTTACTTGTTCCAGCACTGTAGAGTATAAATGCCTCATGTTTATAGTCATTCTATTGCTACTTTACTGATTCTTCTTTTCATGTTATTTTTACAGTGTGCAACACAATTAGGAAGATATCTTGTTACCATGATGAGTACGGGAGTAATTCTTGCAATTGGATTTCAGTTATCAGGTTTCTAACACTCCTTGCTATATCTGAGATCCTCAACTTCCATAATTAAATTCTTTCAGGTTGAGAAGAACTAATTTTCTGATCTATGATTCTGTTGATGAATTTTCTGCCTATGTAGGCGGAGACAGTCAGATGAACACACTCATTTGGTATAGCTGGCTTGGTGGAATTATTATTGGAACAATGATAGGTGCAAACATGGTTCTAGAAGAGCATTGCAAAGCTGGTCCAAGGAATGTTGTTATTACTGGAAGGTACTACTAGTTTTGATAAAATATAATGATATGGCAATATGTTCATTCAGAAGATACACTTTACTGATTGACAATTCCTCCGTACAAAGTCAAAAATCTTAGTGCACATCATTCCATTGAATAGATATCTGGTACATTCATTTAATGTGTGAGAACTTGATTATCTTGGATCTTGCTAAATGCAGTACAAAAAACAGAGATTTTCAATATAATGATTATATGGTGTTAACCTGGTTCCCCACAGTGTTAATTAATACTCGAGGAGCTATTATTTTAAAATATAATAATTTTCTTTTAGCTGATGAATTGGAGATGCTGTCTTTTGATTCCATTGGCACTATTTTACAGCACAAGAGGGCTAGGTAAGGCACTTGCTCGTGAGTTTCTTCTATCAGGAGATAGAGTTGTCATTGCTTCACGCAGGTTGTATTCATTGTCTTGACTTCTCTCTAGGCAAATAAGAGAGTTTTTCTTTCTTATAGTCTCTATAGTCTATGCCAGTTTCCTTATTCTTCCAACTTGGTTTGTTGAAGACAGCCCTGAATCAGTACAACAGACTGTGGAAGAACTAAGGGAAAACCTAAAGGAGAGCTTAACAGTTTCTGAAAACAAAGCCAAAGCCAAAGCAAATTTATCACAAGCTATGGTTGTTGGTATTGCTTGTGATGTTTGCAAGCCAGAAGATGTAAGGAAATTGGCAAACTTCGCTTTACATGAATTGGGTTCAGTGGACATTTGGGTAAGTACTTAAGTTTGCAACATTCTATAGCATTCTGTTTAGTAGATACCTAAATTCCTTGACTTACCGCTTGTCGTTCCTCAATATCGTTTCTGCATTCTATCTGTGAAAATTAATGAAAACACATCCCCGTTACAAGTGCTCCAGCTAGGTCAACTGCCAAAGAAATTGCAATTCTCATCTTGGTTCAGTATCTAGATCTAAACAAACAACAAACCATGAGCCCAAACTTTTGTAGGTTAAATACATGCATCCAATCTAGCCATGCATTTTGTAATTGTATAATGCTATAATGCTAGTAGGGTCCAGTTTCCTATATCAAAATAGCTTAAATTTGTATAAATTTATCCGCTGATTGCATTTCTGTGTCATTTGTTATACTTTTTAATTTTACTAAGGATTTTCAATGCCCTCTATCACATGCAAGTGTGCTTTGAAGTATTATTGTTTTATTCATACAATTAATGGTAAGGCAGGGGTAAAATAGCGGAAATGATCTGCCTATATGGTTGTTAAACTAGTATATCCTGAAATCTCTGAGATGAAATGCAATTACCCACAGCTTAGAAGACTCTGTCTGTCTAATTTTGCTATTATGTTTTATGTTCAGAACATCTGATTGCCTTTTTGATGCTATGAACAGATTAATAATGCTGGCACAAATAAAGGTTTTAGACCACTTCTTCAGTTCACGGATGATGAGATTGAGCAGGTTGGGGAAAAAATTATCACCTTTTTTGCTTCTTGACAAAATTTACACTACTGTATATTTTTTATTTGTTTGTGATTGCAACGCCATATAATTTTGTTAATCTTTGAGAAACTTTTGGTAATACTAGGAATAAGTGAAATTTGTCATTGATGTGGCCATAGAGGATGAGAATAACAAAGGAAAAAAGAAATGCAGGTTTCTTGTTTGCTTAATATTTTGATTGTTTCTTCTAAATTCAAAAGTTATGCTGATTCGTTGTTGACATATTAAGCACCTCCTGATGTTTTCAAATCACTTCCTCTTGTCTCTTGATTATGACTTTTGCTTTCCGTGGGCCTGGGTTGGTCGCCCCTTCGATATTACCTGACTTAGTTAATCATTTTTTTTTTATTATTATGACTTTTGCTTGATCTCAATTTATTTATGTTGAAAATTCTGATATTGTAAGATTTAGTCGTTTCATGTTTTGATTTGCTAGATCGTCTCAACAAACTTGGTTGGTTCTTTAATCTGTACAAAAGAGGCAATTCATCTTATGGAATCCCAAGACAAGGGAGGGCACATATTTAACATGGATGGCGCAGGTTCTGGAGGATCAAGCACACCATTGACAGCCGTGTAAGGTTTTTTTTTTTTTCCTATTGGCCTAATATTTTGTTTGTTTCTTTGAAAGGTATATGTTAGTGTTTATCATATCATCTTTACTTGTGGATCTAACTTCACATGACTTGCGTAAACAAATTAAAATTCTAGACAGATGGAAGGTCTGCAATTAGCATTCCTTACAAGAATACTTCTCTTGTCAATAACACATTTGACTATCAAAATAATCTTAGATTCAGCAGTAGGGAAGATTGCAAAGTATCAAACTAAATCTATGTAATACCTAACAAATTATTGAAACCGTGGTATAACTCACATATTACCTAATGAATTGTCCAAATTTTTTTGGGGAGAACATGTTCTTCTGGATTTTGGCCATGCTAGTGCATTTTTTGTAATTCTTGTACCAACCATTTTATTTATTTCACAGCTATGGATCAACTAAGTGTGGACTTAGACAACTTCAAGCATCACTTCTTAAAGAATATAAACGTTCCAAGGTTGGCATGCACACAGCTTCTCCGGGAATGGTCCTTACAGATTTACTTCTAAGGTAGATATCAATGCAATAATGATTTCGTTGTTTTCTAGTTTATTACAACTTATTTGAGTCGTACAAAGTGCAATGACGGAAATGAGCAATTTAAGAAGAAACTTTTGAATGTGGCAGCACATAAAACCATGAACTGTCTTTTTCTATAGTTAAATCATTGTTTCAAAAATGTTTTATTTTTCTCAGTCAACTCGAGTTACTTTTGGCACACTGCTACGTGGATGCCTGTACTTTGCATCCCAAAAATGTCGTTTTAATTGTGTGTTTTGAGGATGTCTACCATTATACTATGTTGGCTGATTATATCTTTCAATTATGTTCCTATTCAAATATGTAGTGGTTCAACACTGAGAAACAAACAGATGTTCAATATAATATGTGAGCTTCCAGAAACAGTGGCCAGAACTCTAGTGCCAAGGATGCGGGTTGTTAAAGGAAGTGGAAAAGCAGTTAATTACTTGACACCACCTCGAATCTTACTTGCCTTGGTCACTGCTTGGCTTCGTCGAGGCCGATGGTTTGATGAGCAGGTAACGTAACCCTCATTTCTTCATATATTTCCGCCAGTGTTTGTTCCTGGTCTCTCTTTTAGATCACTTACCCTCAAGTCTATGATTAATTTTCTTCCCTTAGTCTTCTGAAATTTCGAACATGTTCTATTGTATATTATGAAAAATCGGGCGATGACTGTTACATTTTAAAATTTGGTTCCATCTTCAGGGAAGAGCATTATATGCGGCCGAGGCTGACAGGATTCGCAACTGGGCTGAGAGCCGGGCACGTTTTTCTTTTACTGATGCCATGGAGATGTACGCAGAGAACACCTGGGTCTCCGTTTTCTCCTTATCCGTTGTCTGTGCCTTCATAATACTCTCCAGCTCTGGCAATGGATTACCAGGAACATAACTCCAGGTCATTCAACAAGATTTCTTATAAGTGGAAGCCATCTTTTTTCCAAAAACTTCCTCGCCGATGGGAGGGCAGTCTAAGAGGAATGAATCAATTAATGAGACCATGTTTGTGAGAGCCAGCCATATGAATTATTAACCATGTAGTTTTACACGCAAGACTTTTGGGGCAGCAGCCGAGTGGACATTCCACGGCCCAAGAGATTTGTATGTAAATATTTTAAATTGGTAATGAATCTCACAAGTTAAGTACAGCATTTTATAGAATTTTGTGTCTATCTATTTGCAGAGGAAATAGCAATGAAAATGTAGAATTTGTATGCTATTCCCCCATAGTTTTAAGGGCCATACTTCGTTTCTTTTTCATCCATCCTGGTGCTTGCATAATTTTAGAGGTATTATGGATGATTAGGTTAAGTGTGTGGGTTTTGTTTTAACAATTTAAAATTGTATTCATCATAATTTAAGTAGGGCTATAAATGAATCAAATATTCATAAGCAAGCTTAATATTTAACTTGGTAAGAGTTTGTTTATGCTTGTTCAATATATATAAGATCAATAAATGAACAAACTTGAGTAACTCATTAAACTAAACGAACAAGCTTGAATGTATATGTATTTAGTTTGTTAATATTTGTGAACAACATTTGCAAACTGATGTGGGGATATAACTAGCCACGTGGATGGCTAGGGCTTTTTGGTCATTTCAAATCCCTCCCTTTAAGGGGACACCGCGTGTATCTGGATCGCCGACATCGTGGGCAACTATGGCCAACCTAAATGCCCCCCTCGTTGCCTTAGCCGATGCTGCTCTCCTTCCCTCACACGAAGCCCTAGCTTTGGAGATCTCTTCTTTCTCCACTAGATCCGCTTGACGTCGCCTCCCCTTCCCACTGCACACCGATGCTGCCTTTCCTCTCCACGTCGCTATCGTCATCTTCAGCACAATTTCCGCCACTGGAGCAATCCCTTTTTCCCTCACAATCGTTACCCATAGTTTACGCCTACGTTGTGCCTCCATGCGACATCGATCCTGCACTTATCCATCGTTGTCATAACTTCTGACACCAATCCTATTGGGACCTTGATGCCAGCTAGGGGGGAGGGGTGAATAGTATCTCATTCAAATTGTCACTTTCTACACTTATTAGTACGCAGCGGAAAATAAAATACAAACTAACAAGAAGAAAGCTAAACTCTATGAACAATAAGGAAAGACAATAAACCAAACAAAACCGTAACACAAGGCTTTTACATGGTTCGGAGATTAGAGATCCTACTCCACGGATGTCCGTAAGGTGGACGATTCCGATCCATTAGTGGATGACTCCTCGAAAAACCTCCGGCTAGCTCAATCTCTTTGTGTGTGGAGAAACCTCGTCACAATCTTGATCACGTACATACGGATCACACATAGGTGCTTGAAAGACTACTAATAGGGGTTAACCACATCTATTTCTTCAACTATGCCCAAACACCCCAAGCTCTATTAAATAGAGCTTGGGAGGAAAACACCAAGCTTTATTTCCGCCACCAATCGACTGGTACTAAGTGGAATTCGACCGTTACAAACCAACGGCTTGATACCAGTCGACTGGTAAAAGTACCAGTCGACTGATCTACATGAGTTGAGCGAACAGAGGCATTCTGTTGGCTAGCAATCGACTGATGAAAGCATCATTCGACTGCTACAGTATTGTTATAGGAATTGCTATAGTAAAACCCTAAACATAGAATTTTATCCTGATTACAATCTCTCATTCACTCATCCTTGCCCGCACAACCTAGACCTAGCCTTCTAGCCTCCTCCATAAGTCTCGCGTCCCTCGGATGCCTCCCCATCTTTCACACCTTACCTTCTGGAGCTTCCTTCGGTCTTGTCCTTGTTATCAGGTCTTCCTTTGCCAAGAAGTCGTGCTTCAAGAACTTCATCCATTGCCAAGTCACACTTAAACTTACGTTGCCAAGATTACATTCTTGGACTTACACCGCCAAGACTCACCCTTGGACTTTCCTCCTTCGCCAAGATCACACTTGGACTCTCCTTATTGTACCTGTATCCTGCACACTCTCAATGCATATCAAATACAACAATAAACCTAACTTAAATATTTGCCCAAATATCAAAACATAGGGCACCTAGATTACTCCAACAAATTCGACGTAGATCTGTAGCTATCGTATGCCTTGGACATCAATTCAGCTGTTGTTGGCCGCCTCCAATGCAAATCTGTCGTACACCTCCAACATCAATCCAGCCACTGTTGCCGCCCTGGCACAGATCTGGTCGCTACCATCACTTCCAACACATTTCCAGGCATCATCAGAGCATCATGCTCCCCAGGGCCAGATCCCTTTATTGGGCCTCCTAGCCCTCGTTGTTGTGCACTTATGTTGTACTCCACCTCCGCAAACGATTTGATTCTTGGAGCCCTAGCCGTTGTGTTCCAGCCTTCGAGTCACTGATATGTTCCGACCTTCGTGCCATCCCTCTTTCAAGCCACTACTGTGTTCTGGCCTTAAAGTCATCCGACCCTTAAGCCACTGTCATATTCTGGCCTTTGAGCCGTTGTCATATTCCGGCCTTTAAGCTACTGTCGTTGCCTCTTGGCATGCACCTTCTCTAGCTCCTTGATTGGATATCCAGTTTATGTTTGATCGGCCATGTCGCTCGGAAGCTCCGAATCACCTTCACTCTGACCTGACGCTCCTCCCAGCCTCGAATATTCAAATTCTCTAGCACGTGGACCAATGTGACACGTGGAGTAGCAAAGAGGACATACTGTAATCTCACAAGATCTCCTACAATGCTAGATGTGATTAATGAGACCTTCTAATACAACGATAGGACATCTTTCTTACTTTGATACGATATCCTGTTAAATGCACATCATTCCTCCTGACAGCCATAAATGAGATATCTCCCTCTTTTAATTATAAAAATCCTGCCCCCGTGGGCCAAGATACACATGCATCTATAGAGATACATGCTATTTTATTACATTGTTTATTTTTTTCATTCCTATCACTGGAGACTGACTTAAGCATCAAAGTAGAAGGTCGGGGCAACCCGAACTCCCTCTAACACTCCGTCTACCTTTTTCTATCTTCTAGCAACCTTGTAGGTACCATTAACGGGAGACTTTCTAGCACCTTCGGTCTCCTCTTAGTTCTTCTTGGAGGTTTAGCAATTCAGTCAACCTAGAAGACAACACACCTTATTCTTCTCCCTTTGAGTCATGGCAACTCCAGCTACCTCACCGACATTTCAGTCGTCACCGATTTCAGACGGGATTAAGAGCAATATTAATTCGGGAACAACGTTCGTGAATAAAACTCTAATCAATATACTAAATAAATAAAAAAACTTTTAAAATGAACAAATAAGTTTGTATTATCAATTTCGATAACCAATCAAATAAATTTAAAATGTAAAATTTTTAAATAATTAAAAATACTTAAATTGAAAGCTCAATCATATCTAAGTAAATCAAGTTGAGGCTTATAAAAAAGAAATCAAGTTCAAGTTTATAAAAAGAAACCACTTATTATCTTATTAAATAAATATGAAAATCATAAAAATTAATTTGACATAACTAATTTACCACCCTGAATTTAAATACTTTTTAAGGAAAAAAAGATCTAGGCTAGGTAACGTCGAATTTGGGTGACCGACCCGACGTTATAAAAGTTTCCTACCGACTATTATGGTAAATTAGGAAGAACTTGTGGCGGACAACTTAAAAGCCCAGATTCCTTAGTAAATCCCATTTAGAGAAAAAATCTCTACAAATAGGTCATAGTTGAGAATCGACTTTAGTTGTGCACCTCATTTGGAGGAAAAATTCCTAGAAATACGCCCTACCTGGGGATCGAACCATGGATGTTTGGGTGACAACCTGGATATCCTACCACGGTACCATAGCCTCGGGGACTAAATGTTTTTTTTTTAAAAAAATGATAAACTCAGTTAGCCTCATTGATTAGCCCTTAGGGGTGGCCGGCTCGACCCCACGAAAATTTTCCACTAGCCATTAGAGTAATAGGGAAGCGCATGTGGCGGGCAACCCAGAAGCCCAGGATTCTTTGATTAATTTTTGATAAAAAAAAATTGATAAACTTAGTTAGCCTCATTGACTAGGCTTGGGAGTGACTGGCCTGGTCCCATGAAATTTTCCACTGCCACCAAGATAAATCGGGAAGCGCACACGGCGGGCAGCCTAAGAACCCAATATCCTTTGGATGCACGCCTAATTTAGAGGAAAACATCTTGCAAATATGTTATAGTTGGGATCGAACTGTGGGTGTCTGAGTGACAATCCGAATATCCTTCCATGGTACCATATCCTGGGGACGATTGCTTTTTGAAGGAAAAAAAAATGATAAACTCAGTTAGCCTCATTGACTATCTCTGGGGGTGACTAGCCCAACCCCATAAAAATTTTCCACTGGCCATTAGGGTAAATCGAGAAGCTCGGATGGCGAGCATCCCTAAAGCACAATATCCTTTAATTGCGCGCCTCATTTGGAGGAAAAATTTCTGCAAATATATCATAGCTGGAGATCGAACCATGGGTGCCTGAGTGATTACCTGCATAGCCTACCATGACACTATAGCCCCGGGGACCGATTGCTTTTTGAAAGAAGAAGATATTGCGGTAGGAGAGAGGGAATATCATCATCCCATATATTCATTATATATGTATATTGGTAAATGATTACTATTAACTTCATCTTCTATCCAGATCAATTTTTCTATCACTATATTTAAAATTTATGATAAATAATTTATTTTATTAAATTTAGATAATCATTTTTCACTACACATTACATTAACTATCCTAAAATTTCTATTATCTTTAATTTTTTATTATTTTCTTCTCTTTCTTCTATTTTTATTATTATATTTTTAGAATGAGTGGAAATAGAGAGATTGAAAATGATGAGTAGAAGGAGAGGGATTTAAAAGAAATATTATTTTAATTTTAGAATAGAGGTTTCATTCCCTAAATTTAGAGAATCACTATTGATCAAATCTAAATTTAGGGAATTGATAGGATAGCTGATGTAAAAGTTTTTAGCTATCCTATCTAAAATTTAGGATAAAATTTTTAGATAACGTAGCTGATATGGATGCTCTTATAAACTCATCTATGATATTATTAAACCTACATGAGTATTAGTGCCCTTCATAATATTTTCTCACTTGATTTTGTAATTTTGACCTTCTTTTTGGCAATTAATTTCATCCAATAATTATAAATAATGTAAAAAAAAAAAAAAAAATTAAGTAGATAACGTCTGAGTTTTATAAAAATTTTCTATTAGCTATCTTGATAAATTAGAAAAGCTTATATGTCTTATCCTGAGAGCCAGTATTATCAAATCCATTATTTATGAAGGAGAAATTTTTTTAATAATACATTACAGTAGACATAGAATGATTTAGTATGCAAACACTCTTGAATGATTCAGTTTATCTATATTGTTTTGATATTTCACTGATAAGAGTATGATTTTTCCCGCAATAGATATTTGTGCTTGATTGTTTACGTTGAGCAGCGTGCAAGACTTATTATGAAATTTTAAATATTGAAGTAATTAGCTTAGATGATGAACTTAAAAAAAAAATCAGAAAATATGGATCTGTTTATAAAATATAAAAAGGGAACAAATAGGGAATGAGAAAAAAAATCTAAGAAATATAATGATGGACAAGTGGAGGGTTCAAGGACCCTAGATTAATAGTTCTTGTAAAAATCTAAGTTGTATGAATTTTAAAATATAAAGAATTCATTTATCAAAAATACAAAAATAAGAAGATCTAGTTTCATCAATTAAACATGACATAAAAAAGTAAATCACATAATGACAAAGAACCTTATTGAAGAGTCATGTCTTTATCTTTTAGCGTCGTCTAAAAAATCTTGAAGAAGAAAAAAGCGAAAGCAAACGGGGAGGATCTTCCAAAAGGCTTAGGGGATAACGGCACTGTAAAACTTCTTGTCAATGGGAAATAAGAAAGTAGGTCAAGATGATACCCTAAACCTTTGGGGACCAACCCTATATATAGTGAACATCTATTATCAGCTCATAGATAATAATAGATGTGAGACTATAAATCCATATATATACTGAACATCTATTATCATTATATATATGATAATATATACGGGACTATAGGTGCTATACATATAAAGTCTACATCCAACAATCGAACCCAATAAGCCTAAGTTAGATCACTTTAATGGGTTCAGTTTGTACTCATATACACAAATTACAATTAAGCCAGCCAATTAGAGATAATAGTCAACAATCACCCACTTCACCTCCAGATAATCTGATCTCCGATACGTGAGCATATGCCCTTTAGTTTTTACAAATATTGCATCACTTTCTTTACCATTTTTCAGTACGATGGTCCTAGGTTACTTATATATCTGTCTAACATCTTCACTATAAACGCGATATTTGGTCGAGTACAAACTTGTGTATACATGAGAATTTCCACTGCTGACACATATGAGAATTGTTCAATCTCTTTTATATCAAGTTCAAGCCGTGGACACTGCTGCAAGCTAAATTTGTCACCTCTTGATACATGTGTGTCACTAGATGTACAATTCTGCATACCATACCTTATAAACATCTTTTCAATATAGGCCTATTGTGAAAGTCCAAGAATGTCTCTTGAACGATCATGATAGATCTGTATACTTAAAGCAAATGATGCTTCACTAAGATCTTTCATTTTAAAATTTCCAAATAGAAATTACTTGGTTTGATGCAGCATACCCTTATTATTGCTCGCAAGTAATATATCGTCCCCATACAAAACAAGTATAACAAACTTGATTCCACTGAACTTGATATATATACACTGATTAACGGGGTTCTCTTTAAATCCAAATAAGGTAACCACTTGATCAAATTTCCAGTACCACTAACGGAACGTTTGCTTTAAATAATAAATGGACTTCTTTAATCTACATACTAGGTGTTTTGAGTCCTTAGACTCAAAGTTCTTTGGTTGCACTATATATATAGACTCCTCTATGTCTCCATTGAGGAATGCAGTCTTTACGTCCATTTGATATAGCTCCAAATCATAATGAGCCACAAGTGCCATGATTACCCTAAGGGAGTCTTTCGTTGACACAGGTGAAAAAGTTTCATTGTAATCCATGTCTTCTTTCTGAGTGAATCCCTTGGTAACAAGACGAGC
>JBBMJZ010413113.1:19027563-19052787 GCA_037833815.1 Zingiber zerumbet | reverse complement strand
AACAGTGCGTCAATCATGATGGTGGATCCTTCCATAATTATCTTAATGACTAAGTTTAATTAGTCCAATATTTTTTAAAGTAATTTTATTTTTTATTTGACTTCACCCAGATGACTTGACTCCCAATGAAAAAAAAAATATTAAAGGCAGACCGTGGATCAATATTTTTATTCATAAAATTTGATTTTATTTCTAGTGATAATTTTGAATAATTTTTGTTTAAAATTTATTTAACCAAATGATTAATCAACCTGGATATCAATTTTCCGTTAGTGGATGACGTGTCAAGGAGTTTATAAGGTTTAGAAGTTGAATGAATCGTGTTCTCTTGTGCATTTTCGTGGGCGGGAAATCGTGTCACGTGATCGCTCGAATTTCAGTACATCGAGCTTTCCCGCTTCCTTTTCTCCCAAAATAAAACGAAATAGATCATATCCGGAAACCCTAGCCTTAAATCCAGTCGGGACTGCCGGAGATCGAAATCGTACCACGGGAATTCCCTTTGCTCCACCATGGTGGCTCCTCCCTGGCCGGACTACTACTACACGTCATCCACGGCCCTCGTCGAGCGGGCATGGCACCTCCTCACCGTTCTTTTACGGCTCGGCCGCCCCGCACCCGCTGCGGAGCTTGCATCCAGATGTGTCCTTGAGGTGGGCGCGGACTTCGTCGAGATCCTCTGCAGTATCCCCGGGTCCCCTCTGATGCTAACGGATGACGGTTTTGTCACCCCCTCGGACGTTAGCACGGCGGCTTTCCTGCAGTTTTTGTCGACCGGCATTGCTCCATTGGTACCAAGATTTCCGTTCACGGTTGCAGCTCAGGTGAGAGCGTGCGGTGAGGTATTTATGATGTATACGAGGAAGAGGAAGTTGCAACTTTTGGAGGATGACCGGGTTGAGACGCCAACAGCCAAGAGGAGATTACTATTGCCTGATGGAGGAGGTATGTTAATTAACAATTCGTTTTATTGTAAAATAGTCTTTTCTTTTAGCTATCATTAGTGAAATTTCATTTTTGACTATAGATCTGAAAGAATTTGGAGGAAACAAGGAACACTTTAATCAGCTTTGTGTCGTGCAAAGTTCCAGAAAAGCTACTGCAAAGGTATTATTTTGTTTTTTTTAGTTCTGAATATGCCCGTAGGAAATTTCACTCCGCCAGTCACTTCAATTAATTTGTTTGACACAAAGCATCCTATTTGAATTATAATACTGAGTTTTGAAGTTGAAATGCCCATACTAGTTGGCCAATGTTTTTACCCAACTTTTGCTTATTTGTCTACCAGATCATTGATATAAAAGGAATCAATGATTCAGCTATCAGTATTACAACAGTAGGATATGATCTTTATCTGGCTGCCACTTAAGTAAGACACCTGATGCATGGAGAGTGGACACTAGAAATTTCATTCTAGTAAAATCATTTATGTTTTGTGGTTTTTCATGAGATGTTATTAGTGTCACTTCCATTCTGTGACTTAGAATTCTATATGGAAGCCAGAAAACTGTCATTAATACCTAGGTTGTAAAACAGGAAATTCAACTATATTAACATTAATAGCTCTTCATTCACAACTACTTTTTGATTGTACTTGTCGAGATAATCCTTTTATTTTTATTTTCCCTTTATTCTGGTTGTCTTAGACTTATTAGATTATCAACAAAGTTACAAATTTTCATTCTATACTTTTTATTAATTTAAGTCAAATTGTATTTCAAGAAAATGGGTTCAGATGATTGCTAATCATGCACAAAATTGTTTCCTCATCCTGCAATCTTAGTTTAACTTTATATTAGCTTGGTCTCATTTTAAGCTTAATAATCCTGTTAGTTTATTTACTTATCCAATCATCATTTATATTCATCCTTTCCAGGCATTGCAGATAAATCATACACTTCCTGGTATTCCTATCAATGGTGCTTTCTCAGTTGGCTCATTTTTGTATGAAAACCTCTCAAAGGTCAATAACCACAAGCCTTCTTTGCCTGTGCAAATTGGTTCTACAAAGACTGCTAGTGCAAAAATGCTCTTCAATAAAATACAACCATTGCCACTATTTAAGATTACCTCAGATTTCCAGATCAATAAGAAAAACTTTGATGATATTAGAGGTAATGCCTATCTTCACAATGTTAGTATCTCTAATCGAACTGTATGTCATCAACGAGATATAGGAGTGGCTATGCAGAATTATGTCAAAAAAAAACCTGCTAAATTTGAGGATGAAACAGACTCTCTTATAGTGAGATGCTCTCAATCAACTGCTGAGTTCCCCCCTACTATCAAGTTGGATTTAAATGACTTGAAGGATCTTGGAGGACAAATAAATTATGATGATCAAAATTTCAATTGTCAAACATTAGAGAAATTACATGAAGCAACAACTACTAAAGGAATCTTTTGCCAATCAGAAGCAGGAACTAGCCCCTCACAGAAAAATCCTGAGGGTTTTCTTCCTCCAGGTATTTCTCTTCAAATAACATCATTTGCACTCATTTAGTTTAGTAGTTACTTTAATTATTTTACAATCATAATGATTTGATATTTCCATGACCACAGAGCAGACAGATAAAGTATTGAAACCTTTTGTGGCATGCCAATCAGCTGGCCATCAAATTGTGCTTAATAATGGGAGAAAATCCATGAAATCATATGCTGTGGGAACATCAAACTTATGTGGGGAATTTTGTCACTCTACTTCACCAATGTATTATCAACGAGATAGAACATCCATAAAAGATAATCAGGAAAGTAGGGTTTTAAATTGTTTTGTCAAGAAGCAGAAAATGAAGAAAGTTTCCAATACTAATATTGTTGCTAAATATAAGGATGAAGATCCAGTACCCAAGACTCCTAAAGTAAGTTTAATTTGTATTAATGTCTATAGTTTAGTATGTGTGTTCAAATCAAAGTTCTGGAGTGATTTAGGCTACAATATTTATTTTTAAATTTGTCTGTAGAGCCACTTGGATTCTAAGTTGCAGCCGAAATTGGAATCTTTCATCATAGAGGAAGAAGAAGGTTCAGGTAAAGAATGAAAATCAATTTGTCATTTTCCACATTACATCATCTATTATTTTGTGTTCTCCTTACGACTTGTAACCCATGCATTGCAGGTGGATATGGTACTGTGTACAGGGCTCGAAGGAAAAAAGATGGAAAAATATTTGCTGTTAAATGTATGATTATCTTATCCTATCCTTCATAATCACTTTGTTTTAAAAGGCCATGAAATTTTTAGTCCAATTAAACCTTAATCATAGATATTCCACTCTTCAACTTTACTATCATAGAATAGAGAGTTATGCTAGTTTTTACTCTTATGTATTAAACATCAGCCAGTGTGCACTCCAATGATTGAACCAATCAATATTGTCCTACTTGTTACATGACATCCCATTCGGTAATTACTTTTTTAGTTGAGCAAGAAATAAAGAAAATCCTCACTACTCACTGTAGGCTGCCATCCAAGAATCACTCTGTCGTGTACTTAGAAGAGCTATTCTCTATTTCTCTTATTTTTGAATTACTCATTACTCAGTAGTTTGATTAGTTAGAGGCATCCACTATCATGGAGAAGTGAAGTCAATTTCCTTGTATTTGTGATTCATTGTTTTTTTAACATTTTATTTTTCTGCAAGGTGAATGTATTAAGGGTGAGTTAGTATGATACTTTATTATCCAAACACCTGTTTCTTTTAAATTGTAAACATGTAGCTCAAGAATGAAGAATAATATCTTATATATTTGTTGAAAATCATGGATTTTGTCGAGCTTATTATAGCTTGACTAGTCATGTAGGTAATGTTTACAAAACTTGTTGATTTCACTATTTTCTCCATATTCTAGTTTGCCAAATCTTTTACTTGTTTAGAATAATAGACCACTGCCTTGGCGATCTAGGTAGTTTTATTTTTGGAATTTTCTTAGCTTCCTTTGTTAATATAAGAATTTTGGTTCTGCAATTCGAATCATTTACAAGTCAAAATTATGTTATATCATTTTCTATGTCAATAATTGTTTATTCATTTATTGACATGAAATACAACACATACATTATTTGACACATTTGTTTAACACGTGGCATTGCATGATCAATTCATTCATCTATATTTTGAGATAACTTAGTTTGCATTTTTTTACTTTAAACACATTGAAAATGAGCTGTAGCTTTGTGCATGAATAACATTCTTTCAGTTTGCTTTCCATACTATTTTACTTATTTAAAAATATCTGGATCTGTGATTGGCAAGAAATGATATGGTGAAACTTATTCCAGATTTATGAGTAAATGTTTCATAATCCTAAAGAGCATCACAGTTAAAATTTTAACGTATAACAATGCAGACTTTTGCCATCTTAAAATGTGTTCAATTCAAGAATACAGACAATGTAAGCTTAATTCCATGTTTGGTCATTGCTTAACTGGCTTGTGTCAATGCCCAAATTTTCAGTCTTACTGCAAACCTAAAAAATTGTTATAAATTAATTTGCAATTGTAACATTTTTGTTTATTGCCAATTATTTTTACTGTTATGCACAAGCTTATTTGGATCTGTTAGATGACAATTCATAAGATTGCCATTTGCTTGAACAGGTCCCCATGCCAATGCTCACTTGCAACATGTCCACAATGAAATGAGGATGCTGGCACGATTTGGGTAAGAATTAAGAAGATTGTTTCTGCTTTTTAAATATCTTGCCTTTGGTAGATTGATTTCTGCTTTTGCATCTGTTTTGCACATCTTATTTTTGAACTAATACTCTTCAGAGGAAGGAATTTTGTCATAAAATACGAAGGCTCATTCAAAAGTGGCAATTCAGATTGTTTTGTTCTAGAACATGTTGAGCATGACAGGCCAGAGGTGATTTTAAATTGTTATCAAATTTCCATGAGATTATATGCATCCACTAATTTTTTTTAAATACTATTTAGGTATTGAAAAAGGACATAACTATATTTGAACTCCAATGGTATGGTTATTGTATGTTTAGAGCCCTTGTAAGCTTGCATAAACAGGTGACAAAACACACCTAAATTTATATTGATGAACTCTTGCATTTGCATTCTATGTTAACTGGAGTTATTTTTTCAGGGAATTGTTCATCGAGATGTCAAACCAGGAAATTTTCTCTTCTCTCGTCAGCATAATAAGGGATATCTTATAGACTTTAACTTAGCCAATGTTAGTTATTTCACCATTAATTGTTTCTTGCCATGACAAATATAATAAGTTGTAATTAAATTCCATTTCTTGCTGATGCAGGATCTACACCAAAAATTCTTCAAAAATAGTAAGTCTGATCTGTGTTAAAAAATCTATATACTTTTTAGTATATTTTAAGCTTCCATTTTGATAGCATAATCCAATATCATGTTTATGTGTTTTTACATATTAGAAAACACAAAAACCAACACTTTATTACTGCTAAGAGCATGGTAAAGTAAGTTAGTATATTCATTCTGTTGCCACAAAAATATTCCAATAAAATGATCCCTCAATCAAATGTTTATGAACTCGTAACTTATCTACTGAAATTGCAATGAAGGTTAACATATTTATGGTAATTAATAAAGGATTGAGCTTTAAGTCTTATTTGCAAAACCATCAATGATAGTTGATAACCGTGTGTCGTATCAAGATTTCAAACTCAATTTAATTACCGAACCTCTCTACGCTAATGTATCATAGGGATGAATTGGGTCATCTCCCAATGAATGTAACAACAGATGATTGTTCTTAGGATTATGCTATTTGAGGGGTTTTGGGTTTTGAATATTGAGATGGGTGGGTTTGTGTTTGGAATTCTAAGACTAAATGAAAAGCAATGCAAGTAATGAAAACCTAATCTAACTAAACTAAGATTGCAACAATTGAATTAACGAAAGCATAACATAAAATAAAATATTCCTAATCTAACCTAACCAAATTGCAATTTAAATTAATGACAAGAGCTTAAAGTATTAAATGAAATTAGCATGCAAGTAATTCAAGGAATTGAAATACATTACCAAAAGTAAACAAAGTGTAAGGGACATTTCAACAAACATTGACATACATACAAACTAAGCTAAGCTAAGACTAGGGTACAGTGGAGATCTCTCCCCCCCAATGGTGGATGTGGATTCCGATGATGAAGGGGAAAACACCTCTCCTAATCTAGACCAGTGCTCGTTGATGTGGATGGATCCTCTTTTTCTAATTCGAAAAAGAGATGATGTCGATGGATGGTGGTGATGAACGGATCACACTTCGTAATCCCGAGGTGTGGTGGAGAATTTGAACTCTCCTTGGAATGTCGTCGGAGATGGAATGGATCCTCTTCTTCTCTAATCCGAGAAGGAGAGATGGAGATGGACTCCCTTCCTCTAATCCAAGAAAGAGAGATAATGCTGTTGATGTAATGGATGTGGATCGCCGGAGGTTCCAAGGAAGTGGAGTGATCTCTCCTTTCTAATCTGAGAAGGAGAAGTGGAGATGGACTCCCTTCCTCCTAATCCAGAGGAAGGGAGGTGGAGATGGTGGCTAGGGTTGATGGAGGATGGAGGGTTGTTGGAGAGATTCCCCTAGGTTGAACCGACTTTTCCTTTTATACCAACCCTTGAACCAGCCTAAAACGTGAACCAACAGTCAAAGACGCAACCTAGCAGAACCTGGCATGGGCATGCCTGTAGGCACGCCTTGGTCGTGCCAGGCTCTGTCCATTTGTGGCACAATCGTGCCACAAGCTATTTGCTTCAAAATCTTGTTGATCAAATGTGGCAGTAAAGAACAAAGCTTGGTCATGTCAACGGGCATGATTCTTGTTGAATATGCCCCAAAACTCAATATGCTCCTCACATGCCTTACAAAACAAAGTATGTATCAAAATAAGCATTAGAACTATCAATTAGAAAATATTTGCATTGAAGCTCTAAACAATCCAATGCTCGTAAAACATGATAAGTAATGCGAATAAACCATACGAGTGGATTAAAACATCGAGAAATAAATCAAAATAATGTGTCAAATGGTTGGTTATCAATAGTCTTTGTTTGTAGCTAAATGGTTCAGAGTTTCATTATACTTTGACAATCAACGATAAAAAATCTATACCTATGAGAATAAATCTCAATCATATTTGTTATAAGGTTAAGTTGCCATTAAAAAGTGATTTTAGGACCCTTTACCACTTGGGTACCTTGATATGTAAAATGATGTGTTAAAAGGTTTCCAAAAACAATCCATCATATCAAACCCATATGAGATGCAAAATAGAAAAAGATTATTGCTTACTTTTGGGCCAATGTGGGTAGGAGTTGTTCATAGATTATATTTTTAGGTAAGCAGCAACTTGGAATGTTCAGAACACTTTTGGGGAAGGAATTAATATTAACATATGTGATGATTTGGAGAAATAATAAACATAAATTGCTTACAAGGAAAAAATATGTTGGAGAGACTAGAGAAATATGTATAGAATTTCAAAGTTTAGTTAAATCTAAAAACAATGCAGTATAGTTATGTTGAATATTTTGCTAATATTTCTTCACTAGACTATGAGTTTTTTTTTTGAATTGTTATTGCTCAATCTTTATCATGCTATACTAGTTAATTCGACAACCCAATCTAGAAATTCGTTTAGCACTAATCAACCATCCAAACTAGGGTCTTGAACTTTGGTCAAGCAAGTAGTGTTGTCTCATGTTTAGGCCTAGATATTGGGAAAAAAATGATTTGTCTTTTAAAGTAGAATAATGATCACGATGTAGTTTAGTTGATGTCATGGGATGAGTTAAGATGAATGTTCTATTGTCTTAAGATCTTTATACTAACTTGTAGATCATGATAATAGCATATTTCTTAATTTGTTCTAGGTCATCCACTCTAGATCTAAGTGTCTTAAGTTTGTTTTCTAGTAATTCACACCTACTATCTACCTCTCTAGTTGTAGAGTTTCTTATCATAGCCAATGAGGAGGTTTGATAAGTAATAAAGATTATAAATTAAGAAACATAGTAAATTAAGAAAACAAGTAGCAAAGTAAGCAAAGAAAGATGATGATGTTTTTTTTTAAAGCAAGGATTGATGGTATTAGAGAATGGGAATGCTCTAAAATTAATTAAACTAACTAAATTTAACAAAATAATTTCAATGATGAATGAGGATATCGAGTTGATGTGAGTCTTTTTCCTATAAAGTTTACACCATATATTTTCACAAAAAGCAGAGTATCATGGTAAAAATCTATTCCTTCTGTGATAATCCAAAAAGGAAGTTTTCTTTTATTTATTTTGTGTTACTTTGTGTAGCATAATAACTTTTTTAATATTTGGATTTATTTGGATTAGGAATTTGATATGAAGATAGGTTTTTACAACTTTGGAAGAGGGTGCGATACAATTAGAGAAGGGAGATCTTTAGCTCTTGATGACACAGGTAGGGATTGTGTCTAGGGTATTACATAAAGGCGACACGATATCACGAGGTTGTTGTTAGAGCAAGAGGTGTTGTTAGAGTAGTAGGAGGTCTAGGCTATAAGATGTTGTTTAAGGTTGTAGTGAGGAACACCAATGTCGAGTAGTTGTGGCGGCTGATGATGCAATAGTTTGTCGTCAAGGATTCAGTTAATACTTACAATGATGAAGAAGTGGAGTTTAATGATTGCTTGCGAAGGTGAAAAAGTGGAGTCAAATGGATTGTGATCAACAATTTCTAAGAGCAATTGATTGGGTGTTATAGTTGTTGGTTGGGGAATCAAATAGAATGTCTTCTTTAGGTTAATAATAGTACACAAATGCTACGAAGGGGAGCAACTCTTTGATGGAGGTGTTGCCTTGCATTAGGTTGCATGGGATACGGTAGGTGGGAGGTGCTTGATGGTTGTGTTCGATTGTGGCATCAGTTAATGGGTGGATGAAATTGTTGGCAATGCACGTTAGGTTGTAGAGGGGGCGCAAATTGATTCTATGAGGACTAGAGGGAAGAAAAAAGGCGTAGTATTCATGATGAAATAGATTTTTTGCTTAGGAAAAATCTCACAAAAATATTTTTATCTCAAAATTTAATATTATATAAGACAATATTATTTGTAAAATGATCCCCAAAACTAAGTAAAATAGTTCTTCTAATTTAAAAATAACAAATTATAAATTAAAAAAAAACAATGACAACTCAAAAATAGAATTTGAATTTTAAATTATTACGTTATTATCATTTATGATTGTTAATACTTATTTAAGAAAAAGATGAATGATGTTTCACCTTTCAAAATTAAAATTAATGTAAAGTATAATATTTTACTATAAGAGTAGATTGAATTATGTGTAAAATTGTAAATACAAATGTTTAATTTAATTATTAATCAGTTAAATATTTCTTCTTAAAAATAAAAAATGATGCTTAGTGTAATGTGTAGATGAAGGTTTGGAGAATATTACTCAATGTGATAAAAATAATTCAATTATTTTGCGCAATACTAATTATATAATTTTGTATAAAGTTTAATGAAGAGACACAATTCATATAGTTGACCTAAATAGTTGAGCAAATATGATTAATGATGATAAGAAATTGAATTTTTATTTTAAGATAAATAGATAAGTAAAATTTAAGAATAATAATATATATGTTTTCTCTAAGATAGAATAAAGAAAGTGTTGGTGTAATAATGCTCCTAAGTGGTTGATTTAGTATTAGTATGTGTTAAGTGTGTAGGGACTTGTTTAAGTGCAAATGTAGCTTGCGAAACTTGTGACTTGATGAGGTTGAGTTGTTATGAATGATTTAACACAGTTAAGTTTGATGAATTATGATCGATGATTCAAAGGTTCGTAATGAGGTGAATTTGAAGGTAATTGAGAAAGGATGACTTGAAGCATCCGAGGGAATGGAAATTCCTAATGAAGTGGATTCTAAGATGAGGAGCATATAGCGGTTGTTAGTTTGACTGCTTGTAACGAGGTGAACTTGTAGGTGGTTATTGAAGGATGACTCGGAGAATCTAAGGGAGCATAAATTCCTTGAGAGGTATACTTTACATTAACTTGTTAGAAGGCGGATTTTGTTAGTGAACATGTTAATGCAGTCATGCTCTTAGTGATTGGAATTGATTGTGAGTTTGATGTTTGGCAAAGAATTTAAGTTAGAATTTCTATGTATCTGCTATGTGTATGAAATCGTGCATGTGGTTGATAGACATATGGAGATGACTTTGTGTGACCAAGGTTGACGAAGACTTGACGGTTTAAGGTTCACAAGAGAGCTCCAATTTCATGTCTTGTCAATAAAACACACAGAATAGTTCTCTCAACTAAAATGATATATTTTTTTTCTTTTTTTGTAAAAGCTAGGAAACAATGCAAAACATGCTCATGTAATAATACCAAAAACATATGCATAAATCACACACATCAATAAGCTTGGTTCTTTAACTTCATAAATAATTTATGAATAAACTTATTTATTAACTTGTTTAAAATTTAATTGTAAATTTATTTTTTAATTCAAATATAAATATATAAATTTTTATAATCTTAAATTATTTATAATATGCTAAAAATAAAAACTAATATATTTTTCATTTATTAGATAAACATTTAACCTAATTTATAAGAATACAAACATTGCTAGTTGAGCTCGATAAGAAGCTCAAGTTTAGCTTGGTAAGATTTTTAATAAACAAGCTTAAAGAAGTTCAATAAGTAAATAAATAAGATTGAACACAATTAAGGTTGACTCGACTCATTTACATCCATATCTGAGAGAGAGTAGTTTTCTACTTAGACAAATACTCGACCATTAAGATGGTCATAATCGAGTGATGATTGAGTCAACCAAGTAGTTGACTTAAGTGGGTCAACTAGTGAATGTAGTATTTTCTTTATTTGTTACTGAGTTGATTTCGATAGTTGAGCAATGATGTATTCTAATTGACTCATTATGGTAGAATCGACCAGGTAGTCAACTCAAGCTAATTAGCTATCAAATAGAATATTTCTGTTTGTTGCTGAGTTGACTAGATAGTCAATTGATCTGGAATAAATCTGTTGATAACTTCCAGTTGACTGATAACATAGCAGAAACATTGGAGATATTCATTGATCTGATGAGGAAGAATAGCAATGGTAGGATGGTCTAAACATGAGGTTAACACAACATCCACAACGTTGATGACCTGTAGACAAGAGAGCCATGAGAGGTTACAACTGAATTTGAGTAAAGCCTTCAATCAAAGGACAATAGTTTTATGGGTCCTAGATCCACATGGATTGGTGGCTCTGTGTGGAGAATAAAAGAAGCTAGAGAAGTCAAATACAAGTAGATATTTGGATGAATTGTCGTGCTCCATGACTGGTGGCTTTGTGTGGAGAAGTAAAGAGGTTGGAGAAGTCACTAGTGTGTTGGGTGATTATGAGAAAAATACAAAGAAGGAAGTTGATGGATTGGAAGAAGGCTCTACTACTATGTAAAATTTATAAGAAAGGAAATATTGCCTATCCTTGTGAGATAATTATTACATATGTAGATTTGTAGATTCATGATATGATAACTTTTAAAAAAATTGAGGCTAGGCTTATACTAATAATCATGCTAATCTACTTTAACACTTTTCATAGTCAGATAAGATCTAGTTCACTAGACTAAGAAACCTATTAATTTACTATCTTTAACACTTTTTTCTAGAGCTTAACGAAGGAATTAGATTTACGTGGTCGATGTCACATAGTCGAGACAAAGACAAAATTAATTAATTAATGATGATGATAACTTTATTTTCAATTGCTGAACAATTTTAATTGAATTTTTGACTCACTATCTTCAAATTATGCTAGGGATAGTAACTAGTTAGTATAATAAATAATATTTCAATAAAATGAATATTTTAGAGGTTAGCTTTTGAATGTGCATAAGTTGTCTTTTGGATTTATTCGATAGACAAACTAAGAGGGAAGACTATCTACCTTCAGGCGAAGCCCAGACACCTGAATTACCTAAAAAAAGAAACAATATTTCAAATACTATAATCTTGCAATTTAACTTGTTGGATCCTCAAGTCAACTTTGATGATTATCAAAAATTGGCTTGAAGCTGGGAGTATTGTCTTATTGTTTTTTTTACTATGTTCAATAGTTTAGAACACTATTAATTAAGAGTTAACACTATTTTTTCTGTTGATTGATAATAGGTAAAACAGAGATTGGTTGTAACATAAAATCAGATCCAGTGTTACACAATTTGAAATCCTCTTCACCAAAACAACCAAAGAGAGTAACAAAGGATGGAATTTTGGTTAATGGAACTGACGAAGTTGATGACTTGAAATCCCATCCATCAAGAAGCTCGAGGAAGAAAACTGAGAGAAATCCAGTGGCCAAAATTGACAACAAAAATAGATGTTGCAATCAAGCTGCTGATATTTCCGGTGTAACTTCAGCAAGAGATCCCACTAGTACAAAAACACCGGTTGATAAATTGAAGCAACCTATTCCTTGTAAAGGGAGGAAGGAATTGATTAACTTTTTGCACGAGGCAATGCAAACTCCTGATCACAAGGGATCAATAGCTCTTGCTCAGAGGAAAAGGGTGGCTGCTCCTTTGGGTAAAGTGGAAAGAAAGCTAGTAACTGTAACACCAATGCCGTTGCATTTTGATGGAAATGCTGTTGCTGGTGCTGGCATGCTTGATTCTAAAAGTAAGTCTTAACATCGATAAGCAAAAAACTTGTATATTATTCAAATGATACTGAATTTCTGATGGTCTTAGAAAATGGAAAGCACAAGAGAGAGGGTCCTTGCGTTGGAACCAAGGGCTTTAGAGCTCCAGAGGTTAAGCTTCATTTGCGTGCTAACAATCTTGTAATCTATTGTGTTATAGTATTTGCTCATCTCGTAATTATGTTAAAACAGGTTTTACTCAAGTCAATTCACCAAGGCTGCAAAGTGGATGTCTGGTCTGCCGGTGTTACATTACTTTACTTAATGATAGGAAAGACGCCCTTTGGTGGTGATCCAGAGCAGTGAGTTCTACTAATTAATGCTCTTTGTCTTTAGCTGTTTACTTATGTTGGCCTTATCATCAACTCCAGGAACATTAAAGATATTGCAAAATTGAGGGGGAGTGAGGATTTATGGGAAGTGGCTAAACTTCATAACACTGAGCCTTTTTTCCCTCAGGTTTCATCAGCTAACCATTTAATTCAATCGAGCATGAAACAAGCTCTTTGAGTAACAATGTGCATATTGCAGGAATTGTATGATGCTAGATCGTTGCGATCCTTGGAATTGAAAGAGTGGTGTATTCTAAACACCAGGAGACCAGAGTTTATCGAGGCAATTCCAGATTCGCTGTTTGATCTGGTGAACAAATGTTTGACAATAAATCCTAGGTGCAGGATCGCTGCTGACGAAGCTCTGGGACATGAGTTCTTTGCTCCTTGTCATGAAAGCCTACGAAGGCAACGAATGCTGCGAATGGAGGCTGCGCAGCCCTAGAATATCGTACAAGCCATCTTTTGGAATTAGCCAAACCTTTTTTTCGCAGCGTTCCTGTCTGGCTCGCAATTCAAAAATGTATAGTCTGAAAGGTTTAAACCCAACCCTTTTCCATTGTCTGTTGGCAGCGACCATTACATATCATGTAGTAGGGTTTCTACAGGTAGGATGATGGAGAACTAATTATCCAAAATGTAGTTGTGTTTAATATATTTTTGGGTTAAGATCCCACTAAATAATCATGCAAATACTTCCCCTAGTTTATTAAATCAATATTTACTGTATTATATCATAAACTATTATTGCCAAATGGCGATGGTAAAGTGAATTTGGGAATGAAAACTGTTAGGTAACATAGCCACATTGTTTTGATTATTTTATTGCCAAAATGGAAATGGCAAATGAATTTGTTATGTATCATTGTTTGCCTATTTCTTGTGTGCCCGACAAGAAATTTGTTAGGTATTATTTTATTCCCTATAAGCATTTGAATTTATTTTTTTCTTTTCATTGTGATTATAAACTAATAAAACTCAAATACACATGAATACTTGTGCTATTATTAACATCGTCTTTAAGCTGTGCAACAAAATAACGAATTAGGCCATCTAATTATCTTAACACTTAGTGGCTAATAATGGGTTTTGTGATGAATTTTAAATTTATTATAAATTTTATGATGAATTTTATATTTGTCGTAAAGTTATGATGAATTTTGAATTTGTCGTAAAAGTTACGATGAATTTTAAATTCGTCACAAAATTGATAACAAATTTTGAATTTGTCATAGATTTACGACAAATTATGCAACGAAAGTTTTTCATTGCTAATTTTAGGATGAAATTTTTTTTATTGTTAATTAATGACAATTTCTAATTTTTTCACTAATTTTGTTACATATTTGCCATGAATTTTTTTCATTGCTAAATCCATAATTTTTTTTTATAGTGAATTGACTCCAAAACTGATTGAAACAACCATCTATATATATGTACCAACTACTCCAACTTATTCCATGAAAACAATATAATATTACACACAATATAGCAATAGTTAATTATACTCATTCTAAGCGCCCCTATAGTCTATACTCAAGTTATATAAAGAAAATTAAATTATAAAAATAATTTATAGTCGATCGTTAAATAACTCATTAATGATACACTCGATTTTATAATATTATAACAACTACTATTTGATTGTTACAATAATTGTAGTCGACATTATTTGACTGCTATAACATTGTTACAATAATTGTAGCTGCCACTATTTGACTGCTATAATAGTGGTTAGCAACTAATTAATAACACATCATTGTTAGAAATAAGTGTGGAACCACTGGCGACCGGTTAGAGAGGGGTGAACAACCTTTCTCGGACAACTAACTTAATTAAAGAATACTTGCATAAGAAATGATAAAGAAATAAAAAAGACAGAGGCACAAAAGATTTTACTTGGTTACAATTGGGGAGGTTGTTAATCTAAAGAAGTAGAGCGTACTAATTTCTCCTTTAGGCGGAGAAGCCTCTCTACAGTAATGATCGCAAAAAAACAAAAGGCTAAATGGAAAATTGGAAGCGTACGAGTGTTGTTTCTTAAAATGCTTGTTATATTTAGCTTTTGGGACCAAGGCGGTACTTATAGCCTTGGTCAGGGTGCCTAAAATGGTTCCAGGCGCCTAGAGGGCAATAAAACTTTATTCCCTTCGTAATGGATCACAGTGAAACGCGATCTGGATAGAATTCAATTCCGGACGCCCGAAAGGGTTCCGAGCTCCCGGAGTTCGGACGCCTGGACTGAGTCTGGGCGCCCGGACCAGGAAAATCAATCAAGTTAACTTTTTCCAGTTTAGGCCTTCTGCTTCGGTTTCGCTCATCTCAGTCTGGGACTTCTGCTCTGGTTCCTCTTGCTTGGGTGATCTCAACCATCCGGAATAGGGTTCACCCGAACCCAACTTTCGGCATTTTCGAGAAAGCTTTTGCTCCGTTTTCTCATCCCTCAGAAATACCGTGCGTCTCCTTCTTGTCTGTCCCGCGTACTCTTTTGCAGCACCTCGTCCCTCAGATGCACCAAGACCATCGACTCTCTCCCGTGTCGTCCTTCTTGCTAGCTGCGTCTTTTGCTCGACGTTTTGTGCTTCTAAGTTCCTGCATACTTAGACACAGGGTTAAACACAACAAGACCTAACTTAACTTGGTTGATCACATCAAAACTACCTTAGGATACTAACAATCTCCCTCCTTTTGATGTGAGCAACCCAAATTAAGTTAGGGTAAACAAATATAAAGTTAAAGCAATAAAATTACAAGTATGCAATAAGGTGCAAAAAGTTTGTCAAATTTGAAATTTAAATTGAACTGTTTTCCCCTAGACTTAATCTAATCTTCCTTTCTCCCCTTTGATCACATAAAACATGGGGTACTAAAAAAAATCTAAGGGTAACTTTTTAAAAATAAAAAATAATTTTAATATGACTTAAAAAAATTTGCAACATAAATAATTTAGAAACTTTAAGTTTTACAAAAAAAAATTCTAAAAAAAAACTTCTAATTAAAAAAATGAGAAATGTTGGCAACTATGTAAAGCATTATCTAATTATTATTCAATACTTTATCAGTTAGTCAATCAAGCATTTTATTTCGTTAATTAGCTTCCAAACTGTGGTGAGGTACTAGGTCTTCTTGGTTATTGGAGCAACAACCACTTTCTATACAAAGCCTCATAAGGAAATCAAATATTTAATGTACTCTCTGAAAGCCCTAATTCCAATTACACTTTTAGACAAGTCTTTGGAACCCAATATAGGTTCCTTCCAACTGAGTTAATTAGAAATTTCTTTGGAATATATTTCTGAGAATTTTTTCTAATTTGTCCTTTGTAGTAACTAAAATACTAATTTAGATCATTAAATTTTCTAATACTTGTATTATATGAGTATGCATGGTTTTTCAAGTTCTTTATTTCTTTTTGTAAAATATCATTTTCTAATTTTATTTTGTCAAATTCTTCTAATGGACAAGATTTGACTAGGATTAATTTTAAGTCTTTATTTATCTTTTCTAATTTGCAACAATGTTTAGTTAATAATTTAACAAATTTAAATAACTTATTAGGTGGAAGAGATTGTACCTGACTTACCTCGTCGATCTCGTTATCCGTATCTCCCCCTGAACTGCTGCTTTCTTCCGATGTCGCTCCCCTTCATCAATGCTCTCTATGCTCATTTCGGACGAGCTTGCTTCGTATTCGTCTTCATGATGACTTGCCACTAACGCAAGTCCGACGATGGCTTCAATTTCCGATTCGGACGACGTTTCATCCCACGTTGCCTTTATAGTCTTGTATTTGTTCGATTGGACAGTTTTCATATTCTTTCCTTTGTCCTTGTCCTTAATCTTTAACTTAGAGTAATTGTCTTTAACGTGCCTTTCTTCGTTACAGTGGTAGCATCTGACTATTCTTTTCTTTCTACCTTACAGATGGTTAGTTTTTCTAGATTTAATTAATTTTTTAAATCGTCTTACTATCATTGGCGTTTCTTCATCCTTGAGAGAGGATTTTGAATCTTGTTCGTCCATCCTTTCCTTAAAGGCAATGTTGTACTTCGGCTCCTTCATCGGATCTGCACATCTCGTTTCATGGACTTTAAAAGTTGAAAATAACTCTTCTAAGGTAACAATTTCTAGATTCTTAGAGATATAGTAGGCATCTACTAATGATGACCATTTCTTATTTATAGGGAATGCATTAAGTGTGTACCTTAGCGAATTTTGGTTGCTTACCTTTTCTTCGAGATTCAAAAGTCCGATGATGAGCTCCTTAATCCTCGAGTGAAGATGTGCTATAGTTTCGTCTACTTCTAATCGGAGGTTGCTGATCTGGTTGCAAAGTAAGTCCTGTCTCACAAGTTTCGCCTCCGAGGTTCCTTCGTGAAATTCCAGGAATTTCTCCCAGAGTTCCTTTGCGGACTCATAGGCTCCGATCTAGTTGACTTCTTATGATGATAGAATGCTCAGTAGATGAAACTCTACTTTGCCGTTTGCCACGAAGTCGGCTTGTTCCTTCTTCATCCATTGATACTTTTCCTTGCCCTTGGGTGTTTCAAAACCAAATTCCATTATTAATAATAAATCGAAATCTATTTTGAAAAATACCTCAATTCTCTTTTTCCAGCTCCGAACTCCCCCTCGAACTTTAGTGAGTAGATGCTCGGTCCGGTCATCGTCTTTGCTTCAATCGACTGTTAGTCCTCCTGAAGCGTTCTGGATCTGATACCACTTGTATGATCATTGGCGGTCGGCTAGAGGGGGAGGGGAGTGAATAACCCCTGCATAAATAAAATAAACGAATAACCTTTCTCGGACAACTAACTTATTAAAGAACACTTGTATAAGAAATGATAAAGAAATCAAAAAGACAGAGGTACAAAAGATTTTACTTGGTTACAATTGGGAGGTTGTTAATCCAAGGAAGTAGAGTGCACTAATTTCTCCTTTAGGCGGAGAGGTCTCTTTATAGTAATGATCGCACAAAAACAGAAAGCTAAATAGAAAACTGGAAACGTACAAGTGTTGTTTCTTAAAATGTTTGTTGTATTTAGCTTCTGGAACCAAGGCGATATTTATAGCCTTGGGCAGGGCGCCTAGAAGGGTTCCAGATGCCTGAAGGGGGATAAAACATTATCCCCTTCGTAATGGATCGCGGTCAAATGCGATCTGGATAGAATTCAATTCCGGATGCTCGGACGAGGAAAGTCAATTAAGTTGACTTTTTCCATTCCGGACCTTCTGCTCCGGTTTCGCTCGTCTCGGTCCGGGTCTTCTGTTCTGGTTCCTCTTCCTTGGGTGATCTCAGCCATCGGGAATAGGGCTCACCCGAACATAACTTTCGGTCTTCTCAAGCAAGCTTCCGCTCCCGCTTCTCGTCCCTCGGAAACATCGTGCGCCTCCTTCTCATCTACCCGCGTACTCTTCCGCAGCACCTCGTCCCTTAGGCGCACTGAGCCCGTCGGCTCTCTCCCGTGCCGTCCTTCTCGTTAGCTGTGTCTTTTGCTCAATGTCCTGTGCTCCTAAGTTCCTACACACTTAGACACAAGGTTAAACACAACAGGACTTAACTTGGTTGATCGCATCAAAACTACCTTGGGGTACCAACAACTAATAGCTACTTCTACTATGGAAGTAGAGTTGATAGCATGCTATGAAGTATCCAATCATGGAATTTAGCTGCGAAACTTCATCATAAATTTATAGATCGTTGATGGCATTGACAGACCACTGATGATCTACTATGATAATAAAGCTATAGAATTGTATGCTAAGAACAATAGCAGTTTATCGAAGCCCAAGCACATTGGCAACAAATTTCTGGCGGTTAAAGAAAAAGTTTAGAGTCTTCAGATTATGATAGAGCACATCAGTACAGATTCTATGTTGGTAGATCCACTTACCAAGGGTTGGTGCCTAAGGTTGTTTTATACACATGTTATAGATATGAGAGTTCTTCTTATGGAAGAAGAACTTATCTAGTTGGAGTCTGTATTTATTTATTGTTCAATGTTAATAAAGATAAATATTTTATTTTAATTATTGTACATACTTAAAGTTCAAAATATTAATGGAAATTTATATGTTTGTTTGACATTCTGAATATGATATCATGATTTACTGCTACTGCTTAGCATTTGGTGTGGGCAAATATGATACAGATTCCTTTTGGAATCATAAGATTGGAATCGTGATTTGCTATTGTAGTTTAGCATAAGGAATTTGCAGATATGACGAGACCCTTTTGGGTCACATTAGACTAGTTAAAGTTTGACATGTACTGATCACATTTCATATAATTTTTACTCTGCACATACATATCTTGATTTATGTCATTAATGACATAGGTATTATAATTACTGTTGGGGCTTGTTATACACATATATAGTAGCTATGACTTCTTTAATCCTATACCAATGAAGCTAATGAACCATATTGTTTATATAGGTGTTCTGTACCTGTAAAGTTTGATATCAACTAAGTTATATTTGTATTTTAGTTACAGGTCACATAAACCCAAGTGGGAGATTGTTAGATATTTTCTTTAGGTAGGTTTATTTGTAACTTGTACATATGAATACAAACTGCATCCGTTTAAGTGATCAAACTTAAGTGCATTAGGTTTTGGGTTATTGGATGTGAATTTATCATGTGGAACCCGTTAGCCTGATCAGCTATTATCTATGAGATGATAATGGTTCGGATTCTCTTATATATAGGGTTGGTTCCTAAGGGTTTAGGAATAATCTTTTGACGACTCTTCGTTCCCCCTTAGACGAAGGAGATTCGGTGTAGTCAAATCCTAAGCCTCTTGGAAAATCAATCTTCTTCTTTTCTTGTAAGATCATCGGATCGACAAGCATTATACTAAGACCAATGTCAATTCTATTGCATTCAAGTTCTTCTTGATTTACCATTTATGTTTTTCATTATTATGCCAAAATTTCGTAGAAATAACATCCTGTTCATGTACTTATATTTTTCTATTAGAATTTTTATTTGGTTTTTAGAATTCATACCGTATAGCATCTCAAGTTCCTTTCAAAGAATACATAATTGAGTGTGGGTTTATATTGTATAAGAATATCTTAATCATATTTACTAGCAATTTTATTAAAGTTATGGCAATATCAAAATATTTCTTCAGCCATGCATCAATTATTTTTGAAAAATCATACGTTACTGAAAATCTAAATTTATTTTATTTTTTTATTCATTTACATCCATTTTTTAAGTTTTCGATTTATTCAAGTTAAAACTAAATTATTTGAAACAATAATTTTAAAAATAATAGTTATTTAAATTACTATTTCATTGTAGATAAACGTAGAAAATAATTTAAAAACTGCTGGAATGTAAATAAAATTAAAACTCGACTAATTGAATAGAGATTTTCCAATTAAGCATTCAAATTCATACCAGGATTAAAATTTCAACAGTAAAAAAAAATTGTGGATATCATAGAGGTGGGCAAATGAGTTTAAGTTGCGTAAGACGAAAAACATTCAAGTCCAAGAAGTTTGTAGGTTTGTGTTAATTTCCAGATACGACCGTTGACACTGCAAACGGAGAGGAAAGAGAAGAAGAATGAGAATCCCTGTTTTTTTTGTTTTTTTGTTTTTGTTATTTGTTTGTTTATACAAGTGACAGCTATCTTTCCGAAAGTTCAGCCCAATGGAATTGTTGAATACGGCTTTTTGCCGACTGTTCAACGATTCCAAAGGTCTGACGACAATTAATATATAACAAAGGAAACTTTATTGGTAGATAATAGAAAGGAGTTTTTTTCCTTCCTTTTTTTTCCTCTTTATTTATTTTTATTTTTATTTTTATTTTTTTTTGTGTGAATGGGAAGCTGTTAATTGGTGACCGTATTCATTGGGACCATCTCTCAGCGAGAGGGCTGTTAAAGAGATTGGGTTGGCTGAGTCACGTGCCTTTAATGCTGGTACATATTCTCACCCCGTCGATTCGTTTAAACAAAGTGATTTCATTCCACATCAAGAGGGCCATCCAAGTCCGACACCTCCATCGAATCAGCAGGACGAAGACTCGTTTTCTTCACTTCTTGAGGTTAAAGAGGTACCTTTCTCGCCTGTTCTTCGTTTTCTTTCGGTTTTTGGTGGCCAAGGAGATCCTCAGGATTATTTCATAAGATTTCCAATCTAGTATGCGTTTTTTTCTTTACATGCTTATAAGAAAATCTTCCGGTGGAATCTTAAGAGATGTCGTTGTGTTGATAGAAAGAGAGAAAAAAATTCCGAAAAGTCGATGTTAATTTTTCTCACTTTGGATTGCTTGCTTGGCGTTTGATCTGATAAGCATCGAATTTTAGATTACTTCGAATCCGTTTGCCGGTGTAAATTGGGGATGCGTCATTTTGTGGGAAGAAATGTTCTTGTTCTTGTGATGTCTTGGTGATTTTTCTAATGACCTTTTCAATTAGTCGGCCTGCATGATCTCCCAATCATTCGGATGATAATTTGAATGATGGTGTTGCCGGTAGCAAATGAACCGTGTCGATTTTATCAAATGCAGAGCATGGCGAATGGAGCTCCAAGTTGGGCAGATCAGTGGGGCGCTGGCGGACTGAACGACGACTACGACTACGACGACAAGAACAAGGAGAGCGGGAAAGATAACAAGAAGATGGAGAAGGCGAAGGCGTTCGCTTCTTCGAGCTTCGGGAAGGCTAAAGCGGCTGCAGCGGTTGGAGCAAGCAAGGCCAAGAGCGGCACCACCACCGGCATCAAATGGATGAAGGCGCAGTACCAGAAGAGAACGTCCAAATGAATGGATCGCCCATCGCTATTATGACACCCATCATAACTGATGATATAGACATGATTTTCCCTTCTTTTAAACCTCTTTTGGAGGATGCTTGTTTGTTTCATAATCTCCATCAAACATTTCTTGTTGAGTTTAATTTGCTTGCTTGATCTTAACATCAACACTGCATCCACTTGAACGCTCCCCCTCTCATCCTTCCGTCGCCGGAAATGTATACCAATTTATTTTATTTTATTTTATTTTCTCGCACAATAAAAAGCGGCTAAGCATTGTGCACATGTAAAGGAACAAGCCATTAGTTACGTCATTTCTTCTTCTAGGAATATCATCGAGCATGTCGTGCTCCAACCTTGCACTGATGTGGGCTTCTTCGGCGAATCCGCCCCACCTCGATCGCTTCTCCTCTATCGCCTTCTTCTCAGACTTGCGCCTCCCATCTGCCAGCGCCTCGACGCGGCGATTTCGTTCCGCCACCGCTATAAGTTGCGGCTTACGCGAGCTGAGGAATCGCATCGACTCCGTCAAGAACATCCAAAAGATCACCGAGGCCATGAAGCTGGTGGCTGCCGCCAAGGTCCGCCGTGCCCAGGAAGCCGTCGTCAATAGCCGCCCCTTCTCCGAGACCCTCGTCGAGGTGCTCTACAGCATCAACGAACGGCTGCAGACGGAGGACGTGGACGTGCCCCTCACCCGAGTCCGCCCCGTCCGGAAGGTCGCCCTCCTGGTGATCACTAGCGATCGTGGTCTTTGCGGCGGTTTCAACAACGGCATCATCAAAAAGGCGGAACAGCGCATCGCCGAGCTGTCCGCCCTTGGCATAGCTTACACAGTTATCAGCGTGGGGAAGAAGGGCAGCACCTACTTCCAACGGCGCCCTTACATTCCCGTCGACCGCTTTCTCGAGGCTGGCAACCTGCCTACCACTAAGAAGGCGCAGGCCATTGCTGATGAGGTATTCTCCCTCTTCGTCAGCGAGGAGGTCGACAAGGTGGAGCTTCTCTACACAAGATTCGTTTCCCTCGTCAAGTCTGACCCCGTCATCCAAACTCTCCTCCCGCTCTCCCCAAAAGGCGAGATCTGCGATGCCAACGGGGTCTGCGTTGACGCCACGGAGGACGAGCTCTTCCGCCTCACCACCAAGGAGGGGAAGCTCACGGTGGAGCGGGAGGCGGTGCGGATCCCAACGCCTTCCTTCTCTCCAATCATGGAGTTCGAGCAGGACCCGGTGCAGATCTTGGACGCCCTGCTGCCTCTGTATCTCAACAGCCAGATACTGAGGGCCCTGCAGGAGTCACTGGCGAGTGAGGTTTCGGCGAGAATGGCTGCCATGAGCAACGCCACTGACAACGCCGTGGAGCTGAAAAGGACGATAGCCATCTCTTACAATCGGGAGCGACAGGCGAAGATCACCGGGGAGATATTGGAGATCATTGCCGGTGTGGATGCCCTTTCCTGATCTGTTTGTTCCATGGATCAAGACTCCATTTTTTCTCTTGTCCTGTCTGGCCTTGCATCTTTTTATGCTGTAAGTTGCATTTTTCTTGAGTACTGCATGATTCATTTCATATCCTTTTTCTTTTCTTCTATATGAGAGAAGACATTATAGTGATAGAGACTGCTTTTGTTCCATGCTTCCATAAGGAAGACAACTATGGATCCTCAAATGAAAATGCTGTTATCATAATTAAATTGCTATCATTTCTATTTTTTACAGTCTAAATTACTTCGAGATATGATAACTGTCAATATATACATACATAGCTTGAATCTAGATTCTCTGTGGATAAATTAGATATCAATATTTTGAACAGAACACTCTTTTTGGAATGATGAAAGTTAGCTTGGCCATGCTCCAAAACGAAAACATTTTGAAGAGAATGTTCTTTACTTAAAACATAACAAAACCTCAAAAGTTCATAGTGGTAGTTTACAATGTAATGCTTTTGTATGCTAATTTAACTGTCATACTTGTTTAGCTCTACGCTGGATCTTAGCTCTTTGTGCACGTATAGATCCTTGAATGATCTTTACGACTATCATCATTGCTAGCCATTTCACTTTTTTATCCATTGAATTACTGCTAGAAGCCAGAGCCTAGTATATAATAAGCACACGGCTTGCATCTGAATTCTCTTGAGATGAGTTGGATTTCAACATTTTGTAGACAACATTACTCTGGAAATGATGAATGTTGAATTAGGTTTTTTCCCAAAGGAAAAAAAATTAGAGAATGTTCTTTACTTTTTTTTTTTTTTTGGTTACAATTATAGTTTATAACACCATGCTGTCTATCCAATATAACTTGAGATATGGTTGAGCATTATATATGCCTTATTAACTCCTCCCAGTCCATTAAGTCTAGCAACCTACGTACTCTGTAGTTTTTTTTTTTTTTTTGGTGCCAATCTCTGAACTTGTTCAAAATTGTTGCCGGAGGACACACACTACAGTTGAATGTTTGGGCATATTTAATGTAAGCCTGCACTAACCAGTCAAATGCATTCTTCACTGGATCTAGCTTCTGATTGTGATGAAATATCTGTAGTTGATACCAATAGATAGTCCTAATTGCCCATCAATAACTAACCATTTGAGAAATAATGTTTCTGTATGTAGGTTTTTGGATCAGTTTTTGAACTTGCCCAAACTATTTAATTTGTTTGTATCGATGTTAGGAATAGATGCACTGAGTGAGACAGCCACCTTCATAGTGCATATTCAACACAACAGTCACCTTTTTTCTTGCATTTCTTGACAAATATGTGCAAATTGCAATCGAAGATTTCCTGTGTTGCAACTTGCAATGATGACAAAATATCAATTCAACAATAAGAACGTCATGAACCAAAGATAATACATTAGCAGGGAAAGAAAAAAAAAGGCTTCTCAGTCCATCTAACCATTATTAGTTTATTTTTTCAAATCTAACTAATCAATTCGAAAATTAGATGCTAATTCAATCCAAGTGAAACACATGAAGTTACCCACTGAGTTATATTGGACTGGTTCAGTAAATAAATATCTATTCAATAAATTACGAATAGCATTAGAAAATGGAACAAAACTTTGGTGTAAGAGGTTCATTTTGAGGTAGCTGATGGGCATGGTGGGTAAGATAGAACAAGATAATAAAGTATACCACTCATCAATTTGTTGATGCGGGAAGAATAAAAACATCTTGGCTTCAGACAAATTATGTCCTCTAAGGGAAAACGGTGAGGGAGACACGATCTGAATAAGTGTTTCCTTGAACAGGGTGAAGTGATTCCTAAAACGCTAAGGGCGTCCACAGTGTGAACGTGGCAAAAAAGGAGTGAAAGCAGCTCCTTTGTCCTTCTCTTCGTATTTAGAACATTCTGTTAATTTTTTTAAACATAAAATTTATTTTAAATTTTACATTTTATATAAAAA
>JBBMJZ010413113.1:19013914-19027463 GCA_037833815.1 Zingiber zerumbet | reverse complement strand
CCAAAATTTTCCATAAATGAGCAAAAACAATATAACCAAAGCCTAAAAATGCAACAATCTACAAAAGATCAAGAATCAGAAATTTTAACATGATGCAAGAGGTTGAAAGTACACGCACAAGCATGGATTTGGCTACAAATATGAATTGATTACAAAAAAAAACTTAGTTATGATAAAAAGTCACAAGTACCACTTGGAGCTTGTCAGGATTGCAATTGTAGATACTCTTAATAGCAAATTGGAATCGGAGGTTCTCCTGGCTGTGTAACTGGAAGGAGGCAGAGGTCGGAGGTCAGAGGTTAGGGGTGGAGGTCGGAGGAAGGAATCGACGACGATAGCTAGGTCAAATAGTGTGAAGGAGGAGGAGGTTATGCTAGCTGCGTATCTGGGAGGGGACGAAAGTTCACTTGGATGTGTAACTGGAAGGAGGCAGAGGTCGGAGGTTAGAGGTGGAGGTCGAAGGAAGGAATTGGCGACGATAGCTGGGTCAAATAGCTTGAAGGAGAAGGAGGTTATGCTAGCTGGCACCTGCGAGGGGACGGAGGTTCTCCTGGATGTGTAACTGGAAGGTGGCGGGGTCAAAGGTCAAAGGTGGAGGTCGGAAGCGACGACACAGCACGATAAAGCTTCCTTGCAGAATCGGGAAATAGCGACAGGGAAATATCAGGCGAGCGTGCAAGGTAAGGGGAGCAGAGGAGAGGGAGATGAATAGCGGGAATGCGAAATTTTGGGTGGAGTGTGAGGAAGGGAAATTAATATAAAGGTTCATTTGTATTATTAATGCTATTATTTATTTAATTTAAATTTAATAAAATAATTTTTAAAAAATTGGGAATGTAAATTATGTTAAGGTAATGAAATTTTTGATAAAAATTTCGAAATGCAGAGAAAAGTGTTAAGTTATAAAATTACATGTGGATTCTATTAAAATATTATTTAACCAATTTTAATTTAATTTTTTTATAAATATAAAAACAATATTAATATTATAAACTATAAATTTTAATACTATATACTATTTTAAAAAAAAAGAAAATTAAATAAAAATAATAACAATCAAAAAGTAAACTCATTAATAACAATAACATTTTTCAACTTGAATTATAAAGATGTCAACTAGTCAATAACTCTCATTTAGCATTGAGTTAATAGGTAAAAAGGTCTAGTATATACAAAGGCAAGCCGAGTGGCTACCTCGCCCGGCCTTACATCAAGCCTCGGACCAGCGAAGAGGAGTTACGACCGAGCAGACTACACTCAAGACACAGGTATATAATGGCCGAGCGACTTCCCCACTCGGACGGGGAGTAGATTCATTAACCGAGCAACAATCCCGCTCGGCACAACAGCGGAACACCTTGACAGTAGAATGTCGGCCGAGTGGCTATCCTGCTCGGCCCAATGGCAGGCAGCATTCGAACAACGAAACACCGGCCAAGCAACGACTCCGCTCAACCCAGTAGCAGACAAAAGGAGGCAATCTTCCGATATCCTTTCGAAAGCCAGTGCCGCCGACAGACAGCATGGTCGGCGGCATGGTCAGGCAAAAGATCGTACAGCGGAAATTTCCACCGTCACGTCAGAGATATACTCAGCTCGATAAGGTATTGTTTCAAGAACACTTTCCTGACACGTCTTTTCAGGAAAAACTTAGAGATGTGTGCCCGCCTCGAGAAGTGTGCACGTGCGCTCCGGAAGCTCTATATAAAGAGGGGTCCAAACTTCAACGAAAGTATGCGCGATTAATGTTTCTGCTACTATTTCATTCGTTTCCTTGCTTCGCTGGTTCCATATCGCCGGTGGCTGACTTGAGCGTCGGAGGGTCGACGTCGGGGACCCCTTCCCTGGCTTGGCACTGACGTAGCTGTGGTTGCAGGTCCAAGCGAAGTCTATGCACGGTCAACAAGAGCGCTACATCCCCAGCATACGTCGCTTCGACTTTCAGACAGGATCAACCACTAATGATAATAAAAGTCCACAAATCACTAGTAAAATAAATTTTTCCAAGACGTGAACACATTTCTTAAGCTAATTTATTGCATTCATTTTTAGGCATCTTGAGAAGACCAATCATGCCATGTTTCTAGTGAAATGATTGACTTGGGTTCTAAATAGGTAAAAATTAATTTAATTGCCTCATATTCCACAATGTGAAATGGTAAATCATGTCTCACAATTGCTAAGATTAGCAACTCTATCTTTCTTGGTTGAGCTTTTGTGACATAATAGCAAGACTTTTATCTCATTCTAACAAAAATTGAGCAATATCACTGGGTCTAGGACATTGATTAAGGATACAACATCGGAGATTACCTATACCCATGCTACTGTTCGCTCTGTATGTAATCTCACATTCTATACATTTGCAACGCAAATCTTCTTCCTCTTCTACCTTTGTTTTAAGAAGCATCTCAAAATATTGCCATGAACACTGGCAGAATTTTATTAATAGATTTCAAATATTCAACAAAATAATAAATAAATAAATGTCGAAGTAGACATGTAAAATAAAAGTCTTTTATTACTTCACCTTAAAATCAAAGTCGTATCTAGTAAAAAATTGAAATTTTTGACCGGTCTAAGAATATATAACTGGTTTGAAATCAAACTGAATCCAAAGTAAAAAAAAACTCTTCTACTTCATCAATTCTGTAAAAATATTAAAGTATTTGATTATATATGACTTCACGAATTATATTAATTGACGAGATAAGTTATTTATACGATTTCATAGTTTTTGTATTATAGTGCAGTAAATTATTATTTTTTTTACTTCTGCACAATTTAGATCGATCGAAGTGTTTCTTTTTATATTACTTCTTCATAGTATAAATGTAATAAAACATATTTTACTACAACAAAAATTTTAATTTAACAAAATAATTTATACAAATAACTTCACAATTTTAAATTATGACAAAGTAAATATTTAATTTAACCACACCACTATTTAAATTTGTCAAAGTATTTTATATTATATTACTCCATTTATTTATAATACCGAATTAATAGATCATATTTTACTATAACATAATTTTAATTTAACAAAATAATGGTTGATTACCACTTTATTAATTTAATAAAATTTTATGTACTTTGAATTACCTTAACTTCATTTTTTTCATATAATAGTGAAGTAAAAAAAATATTTATTATTTCAAATTAAACAAATATACTATAAATGTCTATAAAATTGAAAATGAAATCCAAATTGCATTGACCTAAATAAATTGTTAAAATCAACAAATGAAATTCATAAGTTCAAAGTTGAGATATATTTAACCAACTTGAGACATTTAATTAACCTTAAGACATGTAATATCTACAACTCACCCAAAAGTATACCACAAATATCTAAATACAACTCAAAAATTTATATCACAATGTACACGATACTTAATTACCCATATAAGAGTAGACAAATTCGCTCCCGCCACTTCTTACTTCATCATATTAAAATTGATTATAATACTGATTCTTGATTGATACTACAAACTGAAATACAAAAAATATAATGTTAATAACTTGGATTGAGATTTTGCTTCAATAAAACAACAATAAATAAACCAAGATCTATTGAGACTTACCTTAGAAATAGAAGTTCTAGAAATATTAATAACTTGAATTGAGATTTTGCTACAAATTCTCTCACGTCTAACCCTTCCATAGTGTTTCTGTCTTCCCAAGACAGTGGTTAACACATCATTCATTTTAGAAAATTTGAACTATCCTTTAACCTTCTTTTCCAACAAGTCATCCTACAATTATAAATATAGCAAATCAATTCAAAAACTCCAATTTTATTTAGCTAGGCAATATAGAGATTAGATAAAATTAAACATTTACAATTTTTTAGCGACGTCTACTATCTCTGTATTTGTTATGTTACCAGATTTATCCTTGCGAGTTTTACGTCAAATCATCGATCTATCAACTATTCATTTTCAACAAATATTTTATTTCTCCTTTTACAATTTTAAAATTAATCAGTTTAATAACATGAAGTACTGGTTGAAAATGACAAATAAAATGTTTTATAACTTTACCAATTCAGCCTCCAAGCCAATGTAACCCTTGCAAGACAATGTGATGATATTTACAATGCATCGTCTGTTCTTTTTGTTTTTCATGAGAAATCTACATCATTATATTCTTGAGTTAAGTATAAAAACTAATAATTCTTAAAGGAAACATGACAATGCTATGAAGTATCTTCCATGATGGATGAAGTCTTTCATTCACAAATGCTTTCTAAATTGCTTTTGGGATCTGATATTGACCCGGTGGAGAACTCAAATTTTCAAGATTACCTTTATTTGGCCAAACAAATCTGCTAGTGAATTTGTTTTTAAAATCTTGTCACTTCTGAGCTACTGAACTTATCATAGTCTTACTTTGTTGTGCTAATTTGAACATATTCTACATCACAAAATATTAATTGGTATTATAAATAGAGAAGTTTAATAGGAATAAGAAAATAATAAGAATACAAACTAGGCAATTATATAACTAATATGGCAAGAATGGATTAAAAAGACAGTGAGAACATAGAATTGGAAAAGTAACTTGAATTGAGATTGTATGTATATATTAATGACTAACAAATTTGGAAGGGTTAGATAGGAAATTTTATCTAGCGAGAGAACAAGAGTATACTAGTTAAAGAATTTTACAGGCAACATAATGACAAAAGTATCTAAAATAGGAATTCCCAAATCATATATGTATATGTATAATCTTACCGAGATCTCTTCCAATAATTTTTATTTTATGTTTTCTAGAACAATATGCCAGAATTTTATGTTGATTGGCACCATGGATCTAGCAAAAGAACCAATGTACGATTGACACCAGGACTTCATAAGGAATGACGCACTATGGATCTAGTAAAAAAATCTTTTAAATAATGCACTAGAAGTAACATTGGAATCCATCTAAACATGTGTGCCTCTATATAGGAATGTTTACTTTCAAATCTCAATTCTCAAATATGTTGAGTAATCCTTGAGATGTTGAATTTTTAGTATGTTGAGGAATGACGCTAAGGGATTACTCTTTTAACACTAATGTGTTTTTCATGGAGAATAATTCATGAATAGTCATTTCTCTTTCTCTTTGTGAAAGTTTCAAAACAAATTTCTTATAAAATATCCTAACTTATCTAATGTAATTTTTCCTCCAAAATTATAATTGGATCTCACATGTAGAAGATGTAATTTTTTTTATTTTTTGTCGTATAACTAAATAACAATCAAGTTTTTTAAAATTTAATCAAATTTTTTTTGTAAAACTAAGTCAAACTAAATTTAGTCACTAACTTTAAAACAATAAGAAAATTACAATAAATAAAAAAATAAATAACATATCATCTAAAAAATATTACCTTATAGATGAAAGAGGTGTCGGTGACGAAAACTCTGGAGAGTTAGGGCTTGGGTGGCAAAAAGTAAATGTGTTTTGGGATCAGGTTTTTTTTCTCTAGGTCGAACAAGCATGTGACAACGTGACGTGGAGGAGGGCAAAACAAGTATTGGATATGTGATTTAATAATTTTGAATTCATTAATTTGCCGAAAATTTTATATAAAAAAATCTATTAAAATATATATATATATATATAAAAGGAGATATATTTTACTCACTGAATAATATTTTTCCAACACCTCCCATGCCAACTTTATGCAAAAAGAGTAGAATACTTTTTTTTTCTCTTCTTTCTTCCCATAGTTCCATGGATAAGTATAATCATGTTAAACTCATCCTCAATTCTTCTAACAAGTTGGGACATCTCACTCCGTAGGAAAGTTTGCTTGCTGTAAAAAAAAAACATTTCTGGACTTTATTTCCAATTTCCCTCAGCTGTAAGATTGGAAAAAAAATAACATAAACTAAGGAGAAAAAGGGAGAAAGAATGAGTACCAAGGGTTGCTTTTGGATCGTAAGGATTATGCGGCTCAGAATCGCGTCGATCTGCCTCAGCCTATTCCAGTCGAAGGCCTCAATAGCCTGCCGATCGCCAACCAAAAGCTGGGAGTGGAGGATCGGAGGAGGCAGGCGGGGCTGGGATCGGAATGGGAACAGCAAGAAAATAGGGTTCGAGAAAGAGCGAGAGCAAATCAAAGGGGCGGCGGCGCTGAGATTGCCTTGTAAACCGATTTAGGGTAATGAAATGGGATATCGGGTCTGTAAACAAAATGCGGGTTGATGGTGTCGGATCCACCCAACCAGTGGATTCTGATATAAGCTCGAAACAAATTCACATCAAGCTAAACATTGTACTTCTCAAAGGATTCAATTAAACTCATTAGCAGTTCAACATCATTATCATGAGACCTCACATTCAGCCATTCTGAATACAAAGTCTCCCACAGTTCTGAATTCCAATACCTGGAGATATAAATAAGTTAAAATTACTAATTATTTTTTTCTCAATTTATCATTTTTTTAAAATCACTATTAAATTTGAAAATATTGATTAAAAAATTACCGACCAAATAATTTTTTTTTGTTGGTGTTTTTTAAAAGTTAATTTATATTGATATTAACTTGCCCTAATATTAATATTAATTTATTGACAAAAAATCTTAAAATGTTAATTTTTATTAGTAACCTATTTAGAATTTAATTTTCTCCTTCACATTAAAAATAATTATGATTATATATAATAAATCCATATATCTGCAGGAATTTAATATCATATCCTACATATAAATAAATTAAAAATAGCGAATTATCTAAACATGATAAAAAACACAATATCATGTTATATAAAAATCAATGTTAGATAATTAATAAGTAGGTGTCCAAAAAAAAATCTAGATAGCGTATTTAAAATATCCATACCATTTTCACTTCGTGACTAAGGTGAGAGTCGTCTCCGGCTACAAAGTAATTTACTAGATTTGTGTCATATCAGAAATTGTAACATAATCTTTTATGTTTATTTATGCTTTGGTGACTTTCAATCACATTCTTATGCCTTTTAAGATATTAATTTTCATTTATTAAAATTATCTGCTAACATTTTGGTTGATAATTTTATGAAATTTGGCTTGGATTTTTTTTTTTAAAAAAAACCCTTGTGTCAAATTCTTGTGTTGTTTTGTGTAAAAAATATTAAACATTAAACAAATTTAGTTGGTAAACTATGAATAATGTTCACCCTATGTCTACTACACACATTGTGATTATAGGAATATATGTTAAATAAGATTAACAACGCCAATACATAAATAAATAAAATAAACTCTGACATGGTTTTATTGTTTTTATAATTTAGTGATACACAAAACATGAGTTTCCTTTCATGTTTCACAGATTTAGTATTTCTTATCAAATTTACTTGATTGATTTACATAGTTTGTCATACCATTAAAACTTTGAACATTTTAGAGATTACACAATCTTTTTGTTGTGCTTCAATTTTCTCTAAGCGAACCTCCCCTCTTTTTTTGATCATTTCCTTTGTGTTTTTATGAACGTGTCTTATTTTTTAGATATCCTCTTTTTTTGCTCTATTTTTAAATTTTTATGTTGTATCATTTTATTTACTATTTTCACTTTCCTTTCTTGTGTTAACTTTACATATGTCATTTTTACCTGTAAATAAGTTCCTGTGTCTCTTTGACACCGAACTATTTAGCCTAATATCCACTTTATTTTTTATGTTTTTGATTGTTGTAATTTTGTTCTGTATTTCTCCAAGCACAAAAGTGACTAAACTTCACATTAAAGTATATTGTTGAGCCCCACATTCCACTGCATTTACTCTAGTTTCTTGTAATGGTTCTGATCAAAACTATTTTAAATTATAAAAGTTTTAGTGCAGTAGATCCTTTCTACAAAAACTAAATTATTTTTTTTAGCAAGAAAGCACATTATATGGTATGAGATGGTGTGCCCACTTTGATGATCTTTAAGTCTTATTCGTAAAATCCAATCAAAGTAGTAGCGGAATAATGTAAAATAAATAAGAACAGAGTTCGATTTTACTTGGTTTATAGTCCAGTGATTACTACTTCAAGACTCGCGATCCTTAATTGCTTCTGAATAAATAATCCACTATAGTTCTTCTCTCTGAAAACTTTCGTTGAAAAAACAAACTCGTACAAATATGAAGATAGATAGTAACAAACTACTATCACCATAAATGAGTGCAATAAATAAAAGTATACCGATAACATTGAGAATATAGATCAAGTATCTTGCACGAATAGTAGCAGCAAAAATGAGATGGAGCATGGAAAGAATGGATTATAAGCCTTGGACCTCTATGTTGCTTTTATAGGTCTCTTCCAGTCGACTGAAAACCATTTGGTCGATTGAAAATCGTCCAATCAACTGAAAATGATCAGTCGACTAAACCTCTATCAGGAGACTATTCACTGCTTCTTTCCTTGCTTGCTCAAATCCGATCTAATCAATCCCTTCAAATCCGAATTTTCAGTCGACTATGATCAATGGACTGATCCCTAAGGGTTTCCTTCCCTATGACGATTTGATGGGGTTTGGTTGACTGATCTCCCTTATCAGTCGACTGAACCAATCTTTCCTTCTTTGTAAAGATTTGGATCTACCTGTGCTTATCCACCTGGATCAGTCGACTAGACCTCCCTATTCAGTGAATTGAACCTTCCTATTCAGCAAACTCAACGACAAAAACTTTGCTTTTCTGTAAAATAAAGTTAGCATAGAGATAACACAAATAATGATATTACAAAATAGTGTTAGAAGCATATATAGAAATGCATGAATAAGATTGGTTTCTTGAGTTGGATCGATGCCTAAAGTTGTCCCGACTGAGACACGACCTCACCACTTTACTCTATGAGTTTATCTCAACTTATCTACCAAGCATCTGATCTTCCAGATCTATTTAGATTTTTTCTGCTCGGTGACTAATCGTCTTGATCCACTAAGACTTTCCTATAAACTCAATTATCATAATAGCACATAATATTAATGTAAAATAGTGCTAGCAACATTATACTTAGGTTTACTCCTCCAAGACTTATCACCACTTAGAGTTTACTCTCATAGGGTTTTTTCTTTACTTGGAGTTCACTCCTCCAAGACTTCTCACCTGCCTAACATCTAATTAGGTCTTTTTCTTATCTAACCTCCAATTAGGACTAGTCAGTTGGTAGACTTTTGATTTGTCTAACCTTCAATTAGGACTTTCCCTTGCCTAACATCTAGTTAGGACTTCTCACTTGTTTAACTTCCAGTTAAGACTTTCCCTTACCTAACCTCCAGTTAGGACTTCTCACCTATCTAATCTCTAGTTAGGACTTTTTCTTACCTAAATTTTTCTTACGTAACTTCTAGTTAGGATTAGCCACCCGAACACCTTGGGTTGAAGAGCACTTTCCCTAGAGCATTGTTAGTTAACACAATTATAGGGTGTGAGAGAAAGTAAAGGCGTAACCTCCGAGTGGCAAGAACCAGCCGGTATGCCAACTTCTCAAGACATGTGTAGCGGCATTCGATATCTTTCAATAAGTGGCTTAAGAAATACACCACCTGTTGTTTAGCACCATTCTATCGCACCAATGTCGATCCGACCGCTCGCTCTGTGGATGATAGGTACATCCAGAGTGGCTCGCCAACGATGGGCTTTGCCAGTACAGGTAAACAAGTTAAATAGTTCTTGAGTTCGTCTAGCACTTTGTCGCATTTTACGTCCCACTAAAACTTCGTAGCTTGGCATAGGATTTTGAAGAACGGATGCCTTTGGTCGGACAACTTGAAGATGAATCTCGACAAAGTTGTGATCTGACCGAATAGTCATTGATCTTCCTTTATGTTTCGCAGAGGGCGCATCTTACAGCACCTTCACTTTGCTTAGGTTTGCCTAATTCCCTGTTCGGTAACGATGTAACCGAGAAAGCGTTTGCTCTTTAGTCCAAACAGGCACTTGCTGGGATTGATCTTGACTCCATACTTGCTGAGCGTTCGGTAGGTCTCCTCTATATCTACATAGAGATTAGCAGTTTGGAGGGATTATCTCAACATGTCGTCAATGTATACCTCCATATTTCGGTCGATCTACCTCCGAAATACCTTGTTCATCAACAGTTGATAGGTGGCTTTGACGTTCTTTAGTCCGAATGACATTACGTTATAGCAGAAGGTCCCGTCAGCCATGATAAAACTAACATTCTCTTGATCATCTTTGGCGAACGAAACCTAGTAGTAGCCCTGATACACATCCATCATGTAGATATGCTCGCAACCTCCCATGGAGTCCACCATTTGATCGATGCATGACAACGGATAGTAGTCTTTTGGACATGCCTTGTTCAAGTCTCGGTAAGTCGATGCAAACTTGCTATTTGTTACCTGGTTTGGAGACCAACACCACATTTACTAGCTAGCTCGGGAATTGCACTTCGCCGTGTGCTCAACCTATAGTAGCTTTTCCACCTTCGATTGGATGATCTGGTTCTGCTTGGAGCCTAACTCTCTTTTCTTTTACTTCACTGGTCTTGCCTTGCGCCCGATCGAATGTGCAATTCGTGTTGTGCGATGGTTAGCGAGATACCTGGGAGCTCATAAGTCGCCCATGCGAATACATCATGGTTTTGCCTTAGACAGGCAACCAACTCCGCCTTCTCCACACTTAGATCGACTTCTATGAAGGTAGTGACCTCCGACCGGCAGTGATGCACTTGCACTTCCTCTTTTTCTTTATAGACCAGCGTAGGAGCCAATTCTCTAGAATTGCATTTACCTCTAGCCGTTGGGCCTCCCGAGCGGTTTGCAACTCAGTTTTACCATTTCCACTTAACACCAGTGAGCTACTAGCTAGTCGCCCTTAACTTCACCAACCAATTTATCCATAGGAAACTTAATATTTTGGTAGAATGTAAAGATGACGGCTTGGAACTCGTTCAACGTCGGTCGACCAAATATGACATTGTAGGCGGACGGAACATCCACCACAATGAAGTTCGCCGTTCTCGTCCTCTTGAGCGACTCCTCTCCAAGTGATATGGCTAGTCGGACCTGACCGATCAGTAACACTTCGTTTCCCTTGAACCCATAAGGGTGTTGTCATGGGCTGCAACTCGCTCCAATCAATTTGTTGTTGATTAGACCTATTCTTGAATATAATATTCACAGAGCTACTTGTATCTACAAAAGTGCGGTGAATATTATAGTTAGCAATTACCGATCAGATGATCAAAACATCGTCGTGAGAGACTTCTACTCACTCCAAATCTTGAGGGTCAAAACTAATCTCTGGCCCCTTTGCTCTCTCTTTACTGCATCTAACAACATGAATTTCCAATCGCTAAGCATGTGACTTGCGAGCCTGATTGGAATCATTGTCGGTTGGACCTTCTGTGATCATACCAATATCGCCCCGAGCGGCATTGCTGCGATTCTCTTCTTCCCAAATTGAAGGGCATGACCGCTCGACTGAGGCTCGGGCAGACCTCTCATAATCTCTTCTTTGGGGCTACTGCGGATGGTACTCGAATGTTGTTCTAGCCTCATCGTGTTGTCCTCCCGATCGGCGATGATGGCGGTGGTCATGAAATGGGGATCGGTGGTGGAATCTTATGGAGTCAGTTGTCGCGATTGTGGTTTAAGATGATAACAATCCTTAGTGTTGTGAGTCGTCGAGCAATGATAAAGAGAAAAAGAGCAGTGCCCATGGTCGAGAATCAGTGAACTTCGGTCACTCTGCCTCCACATGTTTGACTTCCCAAATTGACGGTAGGCATGTGACTTGCGAGCCTGATTGGAATCATTGTCGGTTGGACCTTCTGTAATCATGCCAATATCGCCTCGAGCGGCATTACTGCGATTCTCTTCTTCCCAAATTGACGGGCATGACCGCTCGACTGAGGCTCGGGCAGGCCTCTCATAATCTCTTCTTTGGGGCTACTGCGGATGGTACTCGGATGTTGTTCTAGCCTCATCGTGTTGTCCTCCTGATCGGCGATGATGGCGGTGGTCATGAAACGGGGATCGGTGGTGGAATCTTATGGAGTCAGTTGTCGCGGTTGTGGTTTAAGATGATAACAATCCTTGGTGTTGTGAGTCGTCGAGCAATGATAAAGAGAAAAAGAGCAGTGTCCATGGTCGAGAATCAGTGAACTTCGGTCACTCTGCCTCCACATGTTTGACTGCATGGGCTCTAGGTTCCTGATGTTGTTGAGTGGCGTCTGCTCAAGGCCCCTTCGGCGGCTAGTGGATGTGAGCCGCTCGGCGCTCTATGGTGACCGCAGGCTCGGGAATCACTTTTTTCTTTTGAGCTGACTGAGTCTCCTCGACATTAATATACTTAGTAGCCCGCCCGAGCAGCTAGTCGAAGTCTCTTGGGGGCTTTAGATGAGAGATCGAAAGAAGTCGCCATCTGTAAGTCCCTAGGAAAAGGAACTTACCAAGATCTCCGGGGTGGCCGATGGGATGTCCATGATCACTTGGTTGAACCTCTTGATGTAGGCCTGCAATGCTTCCTTGGCCTTGTTTAACCGTGAACAAGTTGGCGTTCGTCTTCTGATAGCGGTGACTACTTGCAAAATGTTGTAGGAAAGCAGTTCGGAAGTCTTTGAAGCTGCAGATGGATCCAATTGGCAAGTGCTTAAATCACCTTTATACAGATCCGGAGAGCGTGGTGAGAAATACTCGACACTTGACTCTGTCGATATACTGGTGTAATGTGGCCATGTTGTCGAACTTGATTAGATAGTCCTCGGGGTCGGTTGCCCCCTGTGTACTCCTCGATTGTCAGTGGTCTATAGTGAGGTGGCAGTTGATCATCCAGGATCTCTTGAGAGAACTACCTATTAATCTGCTCATGCTTTGCCTTTCCGCCCATTTTCGGCAACGAGTACTTTTGGCAAGCAATTTCCAGCAGCTAATCTTCCTGGCGGTGCATCAACAAGAGAAGACTTGTAGTAGGGTAAGTTGTTGGAAATTTGATTCTCATTTTAGCTTAATCTAAGTTGATGTTGGTATTGTTAGGGATAGTTAATCATGTAGTTTCGAAACGATTGGTGTTATCTGAGGGATTTGAACTAAGGCTTGGGTTAAATCTGATTTGTTAATTAACCAAGGATAATGGATAAATTAGGGTTCCTGGTAAATAGAAATTTGGTTTAGCTAATTGATATACGTAGGAGTAGTTAAATTATACATGTTGTTACAAGACCTTGATATACGACGAGCCGCTTGAAGTGGAGATAAGTTAGCACGATCGACAGATAAAGGCGGGTACCTTTTGTTAGAATGTATACTAAAAGTCTAACTTTTTGTAAACATTTATTTTAGAAATAAAGAATCACATTGATCAAATGTCTATATTTATTTGTAGTTGTTCAATTAATTTATATTGTAGATAACATGGTGTGTGGTGTCACACATAGAAGATCATGTTATCAGTTCTTTATAAATTATAAACAGTTACTCATGACTAATATAGAAAGGAACAAACTATTAGAAAAGTCATAGTGTAGTTAAGTATCAGTTTATCTTGACTGATAAATTACACTAGTACACTCTAAGTGTATTGAGTAGGACCATTTTAGGTAAAGTTC
>JBBMJZ010413113.1:18979615-18990668 GCA_037833815.1 Zingiber zerumbet | reverse complement strand
AGGAGCACAAGAAGTCGAGCGGAAGACGCGGCTAGTAAGAAGGACGACACGTGGAGAGAGCTGACGGGATCGGTGCGTCCGAGGGACGAGGTGCCGCGGAAGAGTACACCGGTAGACGAAAAGAACATATGCGACGTTCGAGGGACGAGAAATCGGGGAGGAAGGCTGCTCGAGGAGAAGACCAGAAGTTGAGTTTGGGTGAGCCCTATTCCAGATAACCGAGATCACCCAAGCTAGCGGAGCCAGAGCGAAAGACCCAACCGAGACGAGCTGAACCGGAGCAAAGGAACCGGATCGTAAAGAGTCAACCCTGTTGACTTATTTGGTTCGGGCGCCCGGAGCCTTCCTTTGTGTCTGGGCGCCCGGAACCCTTCCGGGTACTCAGAACCCAAATTTTATCAGCAATGATGTGGATGCTGACCGAAGCGTCGGGAATAAAGTTTTATCCCCTCCCAGGCGCCAGAACCCTTCCAAGCGTCCAGAACAGTGTTATAAATATAGCACTGATTTTTACAGTTTACTCAATTCACTTGTAATCCATTTCTCTGTGTTATACTTTTCTTCTATGATGTTAACGCTGTAAGAGGCTACTCCGCCCGAAAGAGATCTTCAGATAGTGCGCTGCATTATCCTTGGATTAGCAATCTTCTGATTGTAAACCAAGGAACTCCTTTGTGTCTGCTTTTTTTTAATTAGTCTCTTTCTTTATTTTTTACAAGTGTTCTTTATTTAGTTGAAAGCCAAAGAAGGGTAGATTTATTTTTTTCAGGGCAATTCACCTCTGCTCTCTTGCCAGCCTCCAAAGGGACCAATAAGTGGTATCAGAGCAAAGACGCTTCAGAAGGACTAACCGCCGACCGAAGCAAAGCAACCAATAACCGGGTCAAGCATCGTTCCACTAAAATTCGAGGGAGACTTCGCACACTGGAAACGTCGTATGGAGGTATTTCTAAAAACCAATTTTGAAGTTCGTTGAATAATAAAATATGGTTTTGTAGCTCCTACGAATCAGAATGGAGAGGAAAAAGAAGAAAGTCTTTGGATGAAAAAGAACAAAATGACTCTGTAGCAAATAACCGGGTGGAAATCACTTACTGAGCGTGCTGTCGCCTCAAGAAGTCAACCGCATCGGAAGCTACTTGTTGGCCAAAGAACTCTGGGAAAAATTCCTGGAACTCCACGAAGGCACATCCGAAGCCAAGCTCGCAAGAAGAGGTATACTTCGAAATAAGTTGACGAATATTCATCTGGAAAGAGGTGAGAAAGTAGCTGATCTACATGTGAAGGTAAAAAAGAATTAATTACCGGACTCGAGAACCTCGGTGAAACGGTAACCAACCGGGACACCATACGCTACGCACTCAACGCCTTTCCCAAAACTCCAGAGTGGAACTCAATAATCGACGCCTGCTACATCTCAAAGGACTTGGAGGTAAGTACCCTAGAGGAACTTTTTTCTACTCTTGAATTACATGAAACCATATGTGCAGAGACGCGAAAAGAATCAAACCAGATTATGGTGCTAAAAGTAACCAAGAAGGATGAACCCGAGTCAGACTCAGAAGAAGATCAAGAAGCTTATATGGTAAGAAATTTTCAAAAAATTCTTTAGATCTAATAAATTTAAAGAAATGAAGAATAAGAAAAAATCCAAGATATAGAAGAAGGGTTCATTGCTACTAGTGTCAAAAGGAAGGACACTTAAAAGAGGATTGCCCAGAACTCAAGAAGGATAAAGTTAAGACACCCAAGAAGCACAAGAATTTAAAAGCTACTTGGGACGATAGTTCATCATCTGAATCCGAAATACAAGAATATGCTGGACTAGCATTGATGGCAAGCTATAAAGGGCAAAGTACATCAGAAGCCAGCATAAATGAAGGGGGAGCGACTTCAGATAAATGCAGTGAAGCAGGGGGAGAGTCAGACTTCAAGTCTGATATGGTAAGTGAGGTATACCTCTTACCTCCTGATCAGCTTTATTTTGGTATCAAGTCTATGGAAAAATCTATGTACAAATTAAAAAGTAAAAATAATAAATTAAAAAAATAAAAACTTAAAAATAAAAAGATTTTTAGCAAAATCATGCCTGATAGAAGATCATGATAAAATAAGACTTGAAAATGATAAATTAAAAGAAGAAATAGAAAACTTGAGAAATTATGCTTGTTCAAATATTTCTACTTTTAGAAACTGTAGATAGGAACCTCTATTGGGTTCCCAAAACTTGTTTAATTTAAAAAGGAAAAATTAGACTTAGCACTTTCAACGAGAAAATTAAACACTTAATTTGTTTATGAAGTTTTGTCTAGAAAGTGGTTGTTGCTCCAATAACCAAGAAGGCCTAGTGTCTCGCCACTGCCTGGAAGCTAAGTATTGAAATAAGAGTTTAATTGACTAACTAAAAAAGCATTAAATTAAAATTAAATAATGCTTTAAAGGGTTACTCAATTTATTTTAGAAAATTATCAAAAATATTTATGTTTGCAAAAAAAATTTAAAAATTTTATTGCAAATTTTTTTTAAAAAAATTAATAATAATTAAAATTTCACTTAGAAAAATTTAAAATTATCTCTGTTAAAATATTTTTTAAAAAAGTTATTTATTCCATTCTACAAAATTTTATTTTAACTTAGAAAATTTTAAAAAAAAATTACTTAGAAATTTTTTCTGCCTGAAAAATTTTCTAACTTAGAGTTTTTTTTAACAGTTAAAATTTTCTAATTTCTTGTAAATTTTTTAAAAATAAATTTAAAACCTTAGACTTGTTAAGAAACCCCATTTTTAATGTGATCAAAGGGGGAGAAGAATATTAAGTCGAGGGGGAGGTATAATTTTTTCATTGAAAAATCTTATTAATCTTATTTGCACTTTTTGTAAAATTTTATTTTTAATATTATGTTAGTTTACCCTATCTTAACTTGGGTTGCTCACATCAAAAAGGGGGAGATTGTTGGAACCCCAAGGTACTTTGATGTGATCAAACAAGTTAAGTTAGGTCATGTTTGGTTTAACCCTTGTGTCTAAGTGTGCAAGAGCTTAGGAGCACAGGAAGTCGAGTGGAAGACGCGGCTAGCGAGAAGGACGGCATGGGGAGAAAGCTGACAGGCTCGATGCGTCCGAGGGACGAGGTGCCGCAGAAGAGTACACCGATGGACGAGAAGAACGTACGCGACGTTTGAGGGACGAGAAACCGGGGAGGAAGGCTGCTCGAGGAGAACACCGGAAGTTGGGTTCGGGTGAGCCCTATTTCGGATGATCGAGATCACCCAAGCTAGCGGAGCCGGAGCGGAAGACCTGGACCAAGATGAGCTGAACTGGAGCAGAGGAACCGGATCACAAAGAGTCAACCCTATTGACTTATGTGGTCCAGACGCCCGGAACCATTTGGGCACCCAGAGCCTTCTTTTGAGTCCGGGCGCCCGGAACCCAAATTTTATCAGTGATGATGTGGACGCTGACCGAAGCGTCGAGGATAAAGTTTTATCCCCTTCCAAGCGCCCGGAACCCTTCCAGGCGCCTGGAACAGTGCTATAAATATAGCACTGATTTTCACAGTTTACTCAATTCACTTATAATCCATTTCTCTGTGCTATAGTTTTTTTCTGTGCTGTTAACGTTGTAAGAGGCTACTCCGTCCGAAGGAGATCTTCAGATAATGCCCTACATTCTCCTTGGATTAGCAATCTTCTAATTACAAACCAAGTAACTCCTTTGTGTTTGCTTTCTTTTAATTAGTCTCTTTCTTTATTTTTTACAAGTGTTCTTTATTTAGTTGAAAGTCAGAGAAGGGTAGATTTATTTTTTTCAGGGCAATTCACCATTTCCCTCTTGCCGGCCTCCAAAGGGACCAACACCTTAGAGGCTTCCTAATGAGGGATTAGAAGAAATTATTATCTATAAGTTTTTGTGAAAAGACACTTACCAAAATTTCTTGAGTGGTTGACAGGACGTTCATGACCACTTAGTTGAATCTTTTGATGAAGGCCCACAGTGTCTCCTTGGATCCTTATTTAAGTGAGAACAAATTTATAATCGTTTTCTAATAGCGACAACTACTGGCAAAGTGTTGGAGGAAGGCCGCTTGGAAATCCTTGAAGATACGGATGGATCCTGTCGGTAGTCATTTAAATCATCTCTGCACTGTGCCAAACAATGTAGTGAGAAACACTCGGTATTTGACTCCATCGGTGTACTGGTAGAGTGTGACAATGTACGAAACTTGAGTAGATGATCTTCAGGATCAGTCGATCCTCCATATTCTCCAATCGACAAAGGTCGAAGGTGAGCTGGCAGTTGGTCATCTATGATTTCTTAAGAGAACTGTAAGTTTACCGGCTCGGGAGAATCATTGGTTCAGGGGTGCTTTTCCCTTATGAACGTCCAAGCGGGTGCATTTTCGAAGGATGATCCTTGTGTCCTCTCGGCCCAGCCATGCTCTTCTGAAGGCATTCTGAATAACACTCTGTGGTATGAGATTGGTGCATAAGGTACTAGTACCAAGCCAGTCAGTGGGATGGGTGCTTGATAGAAAGCGCTCGTCTGTTGGTGGTTCAGTTAACGCCCGGCATGACCCTCCACTAGGGTCCCACGGTAAGCATGTTGGCCCATAGTGAATATGGTCTGGTCGTTCAATGTTCGGCACTCAACTAATATTTCCTGTTGTTATTGCACTATCTTTGCAGCTCGGGCATTTATCAACATCTCTAGCTCTTTTGGGGTTAACATCACTATGGTGAGCCATCCAGCATCTTCTATCTTCACATCTCGAATACAGGTGAGATTCCCACAAACGACGCTAAATATGATCTGCCTGAAATCGATGAAGGCAGTGAGCTAGAGACATGCCTCTGCTATTGAATCGGTGGAGACTTTGTGCTATCCTGCAACACAAGGAGCATTAGTGTCAGACCAAAGAAGAGGTCCCTAGCATTGATCATCTGATACTCAAGTCAGTGCTCAGTCTAGGAGAAGTAGTGAACTGTAGCAAATGACATGTGCAAATAAGAAACATCACATACCTCCGCCTGTAGATGGAGACCCCTTTATAATGTCGCTATTGCATTACGCACGCATCTCAAAGTATCAACACGCATCCCAAGGCTTTTCCTAAAAAAAGACAAGCCATAAAGTGCCCCCTGACACCTTTCCTTAAACGAGTTCGCCAAGCTCTGTGATTTGACAGGCTGGAAACTTCTAAAGGACGATTTGCCGGCGGGATATTCTCTGCCCTTTCTGGCACAACCTTCTAAAAGAATACGATATAACATGTATGTAGGTTCCGCTGTAGGCCGATCGACCACCACTCGCCCGGGATATTGCTAGCTCAACCGTGTAGAATGCAGCTACTGACTTATTCTTTACTTGACCCTTCATGTTGTCAGAGAGACGCATTGTATCCGATCGGTCCTTCGGTATAATAATGGGCAAGGACGGTAGGTCGGATAGATTAATACTTAATTCTAAACTTCATCTGCAAGTTGCGGAGGACAACCGTTTGGATAGTCTGGTTGAACATTCACGTCCAACCAGTGTTGTGAGTCCATTCGGCCAACCTCGCCTGATCAGTAGTCTCTAGGTTGGTCTGACTCTACGATTTTGACGTTTGATTTTGACATCCATATTAGTCTGTCCATGCTGTTTTGACATACTTTTTAGGGGTCATTTTTTATCACTGTATCATTATCCAATACAACAACTATTTACATGGGTTAAGATGATTCTAAATACATTTTGCATATCTCAATAATTGATCCCATAATCTATTACAACAATGGAGGAAGCCATGCATATCGACAAGCTTTCTGAGATTGGACAATACTCTTATAGTAGCATTATAAAAATCATATCTTTTTGAAAAGGTTTGTAAAAATAGCTTATTTTTAACTATTTTTTTAAAAAAATTATTGATACGGAGTCGATAATACTTTTATTTTTCAAATAAAAAAACAGAAGCAAAGCAAATCCTTCACTAATTTGCAACTCAGCCCATGTATTCTTTATCAAAGTATGCGTGGTTTTGTACTATAAAAGAATCAAAATGGTGTAATTCCCACAAAGAAACATACCGATATATTATTGCTATAATTACATTTGTGTCATGTTCTTCTTAGTGCCAGTACTCATATTGTAGTAAAATTACAATTTTTTATGTAATTAATTATTAAAATATTGAATGTTCAAAAGTACTGAGTACGTAGGGGATACACATTAACCAACTACAGTTTTTTAGTTAGAGAACGAGGTGACCTTGAAATACATACAATTTATATTTAACTACATCGTTCACATGTTTTAAAACTCTTCATTTCTAATGATACATAGAAGGGTGAAGACCTAAAACGAGATTCTTCTTTCGAAAAGTTTATTTTGCATTTTTTTTATTATTCCACTTATTGGAAGAAAGACACTGGATTTTTAAGGATTTATTTAACTAACCAGCATAGGCTATGCAGCAAGCCTTGCAATTGGAAGAACAAAGTTAATCTACTTGGTCAATTTGTTTCAACCTCCATCTTGTCGATCTAGTTCATTAAATATAAATTGTCCCCTCTGGTGCAATGATTAAAACACAAGATGTTACTATATTAGGTAATGGAGTTGAAACTAGACACGTTCGAACATGTCTTTGGTCACTGCACTAATGGCTAATAACCACTTATAATTTACCTTCTCTGTATTGACCTAATAACAAATTGACGGAGACACTAGAGATGAGCGAATCATCTTTTACCACATTAATTCATTAAATATAATTGACCCATTAAGCTGTTTCAATTTGCCCACACAACTCATTTCACCTCTCAAATCATTTTGATTAGCCTACTTGGTTCACTTTGCCAATTCAATTCCATCATCCAGTCAATCATATCTACACATTTTTTAAAAAAAATTTTTTTTGAGATCAATACTAGGTTCCCAAGCCACTTGACAAATTAGATTCAATCCAGTCAATCATATCTACATATTTTTTTTTAAAAAAAAAATTTAGATCAATACTAGGTTCACAAGCCACTTGACAAATTAGATTCAATCAATCAGTCAATCATATCTAGCTCAATTTTAGATTTTGAAATTGATTAGTAACATTATATATATATTAGGGATCTTGTATCAGCAAACCTAAGATCCTCAGATCTGGATGTACATACACTCACATAACCTTAAGCTCCTGAACAAGTCTATGTTTTTAACACGGATGATAAGAAAGTCCACAATAGCATCCAAGTCCACAATCACCATAAAATTGTAAGATGTGGCCTCATTTTCAGTCGCATGTGGCTCATCATCAATCATTCTTTTTCGTCTTTGCCATATCTGTTCCAATATATGGTTCAACACTGTAAGCATATTGCTGGAATACAGAGAAGACTACCATCTCGAGAATCACCAGGATATTTTGTATGGCTTCCTGGATATGTTCTACATCTAGCCAGAAATGATGAGATTGAATCACTCCCACCGCCGCTAACACTTCAAGTGCAGTTCCCTGACCAGCAGTATAAACTAATTGTCATTGCTGTTAAAAAAAGAATGATAGAATCTGGCAGTGCACATCTTAACAAGGACAAAATGGAGACGGTATTCTAACTCAACAATGGATTTGACTGATACATAATGACGACTTCAACATGACAAAATGGAATGAATAATATTTCCAGAAAATTCCAACGTTCCAATTCTTCTAACCAAGACGTCAGTCAAGAGTGAATGGCACTCAGTGTGTCGAGCTAAGTTTGATTCAGCACATCTATGGACAAGCATTTTTTTTTTTGGTGTTTCAAGATTGTAAATAGATCAAGCATTAATTACAGTTTGTTGAACAACCAATAAGGCTGTCAAGCTAGATTTCGGATGGAGTAAAATAATGATACAAAAATTTAGTACGTGTTTGTTCATCATTCTCACAAAAATGCATCGACATCCTTACAATATAAATCTTCATAAACTTTGATTCTAGATGATACAATAAAAGTGTCAAGAGTCTAATCTAATTGGCGTTTGAGATCACCTATATGGATCTTTTGTGCATTTCACAGAAACATAAAAGCAGGGCACACACTGCCAACTTCTGTTAGTTTAGAATGTGTCTCAAGCTGAATAGAAAAGCAATAAGAAATGAGATACTGATGAACATCTTAAACTAACATCCCTTTACCTTCAGGAAAATTGTTATTATGGCCACAGGAAAATTAAAGCAGCTAAAAGCCGTTTAATAATAATTCTCAGATTGAAGGCTCAACTTCTACCATCATTTCATCTCTGTATGTCTCTTCTATATTTCCTAAACTCAGAAATGCATTACCTCTCTTTCAGGTCGCATGGGACAGTCCTGAAGGGGCCAGAGTTATCACCTTTTGCTGCTATATTTCCTAAACTCACAAGTCGAAGATTCCCCTCCTATGCCTAGGTCATCACCGCACATGGACTTAAGTTACTATCTATCAAACTCCCCTTTGAGCAATCCACAAGCACCACCATTGCCTTGTATATCCACTTAAATGGTTCCTATTCCTAACTCTTTCAAGCAAACAACAAAAGGTGTAGCATGGAGTCAGATCATGATAGAATAGAAACATCGAAAATCATACTTGATGTATAATTCTTTATCACCCTTATTGAACTTCACCTTAATTAAGTTATAGAAGGCCTCTGCTTGGGTATGCTGCCCTACCAATAGTCTGCAAATTATAGGTCTGATGCCCTACCAATATAGTCTGCAGATTATGGAAGACACTTTATATATAAAAGCAAGTGTCAAGTGTTAGGTCTACTGAACTCAAGACTGCAATACATTAAGCGAGATTTCATCAAAGTTTCAATGGTTATTCGTTATTTTCTTCTTCCACAGGCATACGACAATTGGTCTGTGTTTACGTATTTTAATCACAAGGCACAATCATGACGTAGCTCAGACATTTAAGCAAACTCTAGAAAGAACTTTCAAATGAAAGACCTTGGGCCAAACTGCATATTTAGGAGACCTAGGAATTCTTGAGGGTATTTCTTTCACAATAAAAATTTAAATAAGACCTTATTCCTGTAGTTAGTCTTCTAGATGATAAGCTGAGTAGTTGACTGATACATCCATTCAAGGTTCTAAAATTCGCTAGGCGCTAGTCGGGCGCTAGACCAACGCCTAACGCCTAACGCCTAGGTTGCCTAGGCGGGGACTAGGCGCTACTAGGCAGATTCCACGGTATCAACATAAATTACATAATAAATCACATTCTATAACTCCAACACAATAAATCAAATTTAAAATGAGTTTAAAATTACACAACTAATAAAATATTACAAATTTATTCCACTTTTTCTCTTCTATAATTTTCAACAACTTGTTATTCATCGGATACAAACTTAATATTATCATCGGACACAAACTCAATGTTACATTTCAGTTTTTTTTTAAATTGGACTTTAAATTTAAAAGCCCAAACTAATAAAAAAACCATGAAAATCCTGCACTATTTCTGCGGCGCCTAGACGATTCGACCAATTAGTCGACGCCTAGGGCCGCCTAATTCCCCCTAGGCGCCAAAGCCGACTAGGCTGACCGACTAGCATATATTCGGTGCAGCTGGCTAGTACCTAGCGCCTAGGCCGATTTTTAGAACATTGGAATGGATAACAAGCATGAGCATCTCAGCATCATAAACCAAATTACAGCTAAATCTCTAGAAAAAAGTTTAGTTCTTCAATGGCAAGGTATAGGGTCATTATAAGTGGGATTGTCTACAAAGAAGGCAAAGCCTCAAGGCAATAGGTATACAATCGAGGAAGAAAATATTTATTCTTGTAATTTCAAAAGAAAAGAACGTACCTTCTTTAGCCTAGATTCATCTTGTGCAATGTATGTTTGCACTAGGAGGATGCAAATTGACACATTCAATGGAAGACCATATATTTAAGAGGTGACTCAAAGGGCAACGTCCAAAAATCAATAAAATTAACTTCAAATTACCTATAGAATCACAACATATTGTAAGGCAAGTAACCTTTATCCGAAAGATGAGGAAGAATATAATTTAACTAAATCAATTGAAAAAAGATTCAAATATGTACTACTATAGGCAACTAGTGGAGTTTCTAAGATGCCTGTGGTAGACAAATCCATTTGGCAAGAACCATGCAAAATAATCCAGTTTCAAAGATCTCCCCAAGACATATGAGATGGTGGCCGCATGAAAAGAGAACACTAAGGGAGCAAAATAGTATATATATATTCGTCAATGAAGAGATCTAAAGGATCTCTTTCCATGGTTGGGTAATGCCATTAACTAGCTGGCTGCACATTGGCTCAATAGAGGTGAAGTAACAAATGTACATCACATGACTTTGGTGAGTTGATGGATTAGACCAAGGGAAACACTGCCTTAGCAGAAATGCTTAAGTGTCGTCAACTCTATAAGTGGTATTAAAGGCACTTGTAATCACAACACTTGGACAGTTTGCCGATGGGCTTCACCTCTGCTTCACTTCCTCTCTCAGGACAATTCTCAAATAGAAGAAACGACAACACAAGTAACTAATTTTCAGATTACATGGAGAAAGTTGACTAATTTGACAAGAAGCAATGTATAATATCAAGAAAGAGAACTTCTGTAAAACCTAAATCCGGGTGAAAAAGGAAAAAGATGAAGAGAGGAAGCAGGCTCGAGTGCAAATGGCTAGTGCGGCTCACAGAATGAGGCAAGGCGATGAAGTGGTCGGAGATAGATCCGCAAGGCAGCAAACAATCGAGGCGATCCTTCCAAATCCATGCTCAGCTACTCCGCTGCTCTCTTCGAACAATGAGAATCGAAATACGTAGAGGCAGAGGCGGAGGCGGTGGTGGAGGTAGGGCTGTGAACGAGCCGAGCCGAGCTGAGCTTTGGGGTGTTCAAGCTTGTTTGATAAGGTAACCGAGCCGAGCCGAATCGAGCTTAAAATGAACCAAGCTTTTGAAATGAGTGTTCAAACTTGGCTTGGTTTATTTTGATGAGCTTGAGCTTGTTTGAAGCTTGGCTTGAGCTTGGTTCGTTTAGATGTTATCGAGCTCTCAATTCAAGC
>JBBMJZ010413113.1:18955744-18971428 GCA_037833815.1 Zingiber zerumbet | reverse complement strand
TATTCTTTAATTGTTTCTTAGATCATATAATCTTTTGATTCGATTGTTTAGCTAACCCGCTTTGAGACATCTTTAGTAGTTACAACCAATCCTTGTGGATTCGATATTCTTTGTATTACTGATGCTGTAACCGTACACTTGCGGTTCGTAACACTTTCCCACTGGACGTCCGATTCCCGACCCGTCCAGTTTTTCATCTGGTCCGCGACCATCAGGATTTTCACCTAGAGTCCTCGACTCTAGGATTTCTTCCAAAGTGCTTAACCTGCCAAGATTTTCCACCTAGGGTTACCACCCCTAGGACCTAGGGTTACCTTCCCCTAGGATTTTTCACCTGCCTAGAATCTACTAGGACTTTTGTCTAAGTACACTTAGGACTTTCCTGCACACTTGGTTCAACACTTATTAGATCACAAGACAACTTAACTTTGAACCCTTTGTTATTATCAAAACACAGTTTCGTTCGTCTGGTGCTTCTGCACCAACATACTATTGAGTCCAGTACTACTATATATAGGGCGTGGTCCCACTAGGATTGGGTAATTTAAGATCTCTCCGTTTTCCATTGGTAAGGAGAATACGATGTTGCCACCTCAGTTCCTATGGAAAATCTGTTTGATTCTTCTTCTCGTGGATCAAGATTTCAAAGACGATGGCAAATCCATTGCATTCAGGGTCATTGTTTTTATTGTTCTTTTAATTTGCACAATAAAATTTGATGTTAAATAGATCTTATGCATGTTTTATTTTCGAGTTCATATGGTTGCTAGAACTTATGATTAGGATTTATGTTCAAGAAAACCTCCTTCAATGTATAGCTAGGTATGCTAACTTGTGGCTTGGCTAAAGCCTTCAACTAAGGGACAACAAGTCCTAAATCATAATTAGTGGTTGAGCTCAATCTCAGAATTTTACATTAGCTTACAGTTAGAGAAGCCGAGTAAAAGATGGATCATCGAGTAGATTCTATTGAAAGTAGGTGCACCTTAATTTATTGGAGAGTTCAATCGACTTGGAGTCTATTGAATGCAATAGTTTAGTGAAGAAATATCAATCAACTAAAATTGGATTCAATTGTTTGGAGACTGAAATAGTCCAGTGGAAGAAATTTTCAATCGAATGCTTAGTCTGTAGTCAGCTACACAATGACTACTTTTGCCTAATAAGTTGATTGAAGGCTAGTCTAATCAACTAGCCTTCAACCAAAAGGCAAAAAAGAGTCATTGGTGCAACGTTTATAGGCGCTCTTATGGAGCTTTGAGATAGAAAAGGTTGCCCGAATATGTTCTTAATTGCTTCTATTGTTGTGTTAAACAATGCTCAAAGGTCCCAAGATCTTAGATAAGGTCAAAGAATTCAACTCAAACTGATATCCATTTTTATAAAACTTTATTTACATTTCATTATTATATTGAGGAGAGTTACCTCTTGTGAAGGAGTAGTTTAGTAGAATCTTTGCAAACTGGCATACCAGACAAACAAATTGGTTGATTTGAAGCTACGAGAAATAGATGGACCTCACATGATCTATTACTTAAAAAACAGATCTATTTCCCAAAGTTTCTATCAGATCAAACAATTCAGACACTAGACTTTGTGATTTGAAGCTGCTTGAGGTTGATTTGTGGTTGGCTGAGATGGGGAATTTCAATCCAGCCTCACCAAACAAGCTAGGAAATATTGTATCTTAAGGTGTTTAGTCGGTTGGTCCAACGAGATAGATTAAACTCAGCATGGCGGCACCTCTAGTTACCAAACCTATGTCTTTTGTTTGACATCAGTAGAAACGACCTAAGTTTTAGATCAATCTTTTTAACCATCCTAGTTGAAGTTCTCAATGATCAGTAATTGCGATAAAGTTTCTGCATTTGTTCCACATCTTCCTGATATGCAACATGAGTAGCTTCATTTGTTTAATGGCACTATTAGAGAAATTTAACTTTGATACTCGTCTCAATCTACTCAACCAAGGGTCAAAGTTCTATTTCTTGTAGCGAGAGCATATTATCATTTATATATGTCATAGAATATGGATATTAGTTATTAATTTTGATGTTCTTGCTCATCAAATCTCATCATGCAATCTTTTCTATTGGATGCTAGCAACCTAATCAGCATTCCTCTACGCCGGCCGTGTTCACTTAGTATTTAATTTCCCCCAATTAATTTTAGTCAAACTCAAATCATACGGCAAAACTTCTATCTCATTCGTCAATTAGTTATATGATTCTGCTTAAGTAGAATGAGACCACCTCTCCATACACAAGATAAACAAGTACGGGGATTTGGAAATTGTATGTGGTTACACAATCTATATAATTACTCCTAGAAAAATTCTCTTAGAAATCCGTTTATTATTCCTCTGAGTGAATGTTGTGGATGTTTCGGCCTAGAATGAAGCTAGTTTTGTATGGTGAAACTGAAATTAATTCGCACAAGTGTGGTCTTAATCTATATGCTATCTATGGACTTTTCCTTTGAGTGGCGTTTGCCTAAACCCTACAATATATGGACTTTTCCACTAATTTATACATGAACTTACAAAGGCTTATTAATTATTGTCCTAAATTGACTGATGCTTTCCATGTGTAGAGCCTTCAAGATCAAGACAAGCTAGGCCTAGTTTACGTCCTCAATCCTTTCTTTTCCTTGGAAGATATCTTTAACAAACTTTAATAAATAGACTCAACACCAACAGGTTAAAATGTTAGTACGCAGAAAAATTACATCCGCTAGCAAGCTCTCCCTTTTAAGCGGCGATAAGGGTGTTGAACAATATCTATGCAACAACCATAGAGTTGTTTTGTTGCATCAACCATAGATAGTCGAGACAAAGAGGACGAAAACAAGAAGAAGAAATTTAAGAAGGAAATTGTTTTGTTGTTGACAGATTGTACATTGGAAATTATAAAATATAAAATAACTCACGAGGTCTATTATTACAGCCGCCTTAAAAAAATAAAATTAGTATGTTATTCTTTTATGTACGTGCCGAATATAGTAGCATAGCATCATATCAATTTTCTTAAATATAAAATTAATTTTCTATGATACATAAGAAAAAAATTTACATTCTATCAATTTTTTTAAATTTAGATTTCATAAATAGTATTTTTTTTTAATTTAGTAAATAAAATTTATTATCTAAATATTAAAATATTATTTAATTTAGAAGAGAAAAAAAATAAAGAGAATGAATTGGGTAATGAAAAGTAGATATTATATGGAAGGAGAGAAAAAATAATAAAAATTATAATAAAATAAGAGAGAAGAAAATAATAAAAAAATAAAGATGAAAATTTTAAGATAGTGTGTAGTCAAAAGTAATTATTTAATTTTAATAAAGTGGATAGTTTAGTTTAAATTTTAAAAATATTAATAGAGAAATGGATGTACATACTATAAGATTTTATTCATTGGATTACATAGGAGACATACTAATTAAAGATTATGCATGGCACCATGCGCCATATTAATTAAATGATTTCCGATATTGATGCTTAATACATGGATCATATTTTAATTAAAAAAGAAAAGAGGGAAAAAGTAATGTGAACAAAAAATAAAAAAGTTATCAATATTAACACCACTAAAACATTTTCCCCGTCTGTTTATCCATTAACTAATATTTTACTAATAATAATTCTTTTCCCGAAAATAAAGAGTTGTCAATAATATTGATACTCATAGGCAACACTTTGATCATTCATTAACTCCACTATCCTCTCGAGCTCATCCCAGTTGCCATCGTTGAACCAGTCGTTCATCTCCCAACTTGCCGTCGTCGCCGGCGGCGCTATCTCACAGTACGGCGGCGGCGCCGGAGACAATTGCTCGAATGAGTAATTGTTGCACACGTATTGCCCTTCATTGTTTTGATAACACTTGTCACTCATATTTGGCTCGTAATATTTATTATTATTATTATTATTGCTGACAGATTTGTCTTCTTCACGAGGATAACCGGGAGAAGCCGGCCCGAGATCAGACTCGAAGCTGCTAGCCTTTGAGCTCGAGTCGCTTGGGACAATATTGGTTTTCTGGTTGAATTTTGCCGGCGATTCACTCGTTTTGTGGGAAGACGGCGTTGGCCTCTTGAAAATTCGACATATCGTCCAAATTTCCTGTGAGACAAATCACATCGACCATTAATCAGTTCCAATATCCAAGTCTTAATTTCTCGATCGCGAAGATCATACAGGTCGTCAATCACGCACCGCTTCTTGCAAAGAGTGACGATCAGAGCGGCTGCTATTGTCGTCGTTGTTGTTGTTGGTGGTGGTGGTGGAGGGAGGAGGAAGGCGAAACTCGTGCATCATCCAGTCAGTCTTGGTGCCTTTTCCGGCGCTGCCTCTGTAGTAAACTAGCGACTTCTTGAGGCCGATGCAGACATCGCCGGCGCGGCCACCGTAGACTGCTCGGTCGATGCCGGTGGCCTTCCAGAAACCTGAACCGGTGACGCGGTTCGGCCGGATGCTGTTCCGGTACTTCCTCCCTCTCAGACAGAAGAAGTACCACTCCCTCTCTTCTCCACAGCTCGCAGCTGCACGATTCTCCATCAATTATCTACGAAATAAAATTTAATAATTTTTTGTAAAAACAAAATCAAAATATATTACTTGGAAGATCCCAAGGGTCGTGCTTGTAGATGTCGACCTCCCTAATGACATCGATGGAGAAGGCTCTCCTCTGCACCTTCCTCCGGAGATAGAAGCTGAGCAGCTCCTCATCGGTGGGGTGGAACCGGAACCCGGGGAGAAGCACCTGCTCCTCCTCTTCCCCCGCCGCCGCCTCCTTCTCCATGATCAGTTCCTCCTCCATTTGATATAGCACTATATTCCTCCAAGAACAATGATCTATTTATGCACTCGATCTAGTGTGTAATCGTCAAGTCTTTAATTTGACTCTTTATACGTGTCGTCATAAAATATATTCTGATTTATCTCTTCCACCGATTTTGACTTGTTCCAGTACAAAATATTTATCAGTCGAAATTTTCAATCTGAAGCAGAATTAATTAATTGATTTAAATAAGTAATTGCTGTTAGCTTCACACACGCCATATGAAACAGGAGGTAGCGGTTTCCGGTGTATGAATATATTGACTGTTTCAGAGCCATTCCTGTCCAAAAATTATGGACTTTTAATGGTTCATTGACAAGCGTAGTCAAAGTTATTGAACTGTATTCAATTCGTTGCTTGCATGTATGCTTATCTAAGGAATTTAGCTGATTATATTGAAGAAAATAATAGTTGTTCCGATAAATATTCTTTTCTTTAAAAAAAAAAATTGAGCAAGTTTAGATATTTCTATCTTTTATTGACCTGGCCCACTGAAATTTTCCTAATTAATGAATATTCTCTGATTAATGAACGTATTGAGGGGGAGTCACGCATGAGAAGTGCAAGCTATTGAATTTATGGTCCCACCATATGCCAATTGGTTCAATTTACATCTGAGACCAAATTTTTTCGTACTTCCTAGCTAGTTGACAGTCTCTATATAAGTTAATCACGTTGATCCTGTCGATAATAGGAGAACACGGAATTATCATAATGACGTGGCTAAAATATTGATCATCGGATCCAATAAATATATAAATAATTAAATAATAATAGAATAATAAAATAAATATAGGATGAGTATGATAACATACCCTGGCCCCGGGGGTGCCCTTGGATAGATCGACGAGCTGGTCGAGACGCTGCTCGAGCTATCGTGACCTGGAAGAGTAAAGGACTCTGAGCAAGCCGGAGAGCTGGATCTGACGGCACCTAGCCGAACGCAACCTAGATCCGGAAGACGACACATCGGCCGGGAGATAATAGCAGCACACAAACCGAGAGATAATAGCGGCATGTAGGCCAAGGTATAATAATGGCACAAAGGCCGAAATATGACAACAACACGCAAGCTGAGACGGATTAGATCAGAATGATCGAGCGAAATGTTGGATTGACAGAACACTGACTACGCAAACATTGATCCGCGTCGAATCCAGAGGCAAGGGCATCAACAAATCAAATATGACGACATGGATGTTGGCTGATCAGATTCGGCAGCGAGGGCATCGACAGTGGTGCCAGCAGCGACATCTGCGGCTGACGGCTGTTAGTCAGGACTGTGGAGCAGAGAGAGGTGACACTGTGGCGTCGATATGGAGAGGGAGAGAGGATTGCCGACGCGTGGGTTGCTCGCTGAGACTGCCAGCAAGAGGAGAGGGAGAGAGGGCTGTTGGTGCGTGGCAGCGTGAGTGAGGGAAAAAATGAGGGCTCTGACCGCATGCGTCTAAGCCGGCTATGGCGGGAGGCGGTTGTGCGAGGGAGAGAGAGGTCGAGAGAGAGAAGAGGAAGGACAGAAGTTATAGGTGCAGCGGGGTCGGTAAGAGGGGAAGGGTGAATTGTCTGCAATGAGAGAATACCCTCCTCATTCTTTCAACTCTAAAATAGCAACAATAATAAAATAAAATAACAGAAATAAAGAAGAAATACGAAATTAACTTGGTTACAACCCAGGTGGTTGTTAATCCAAAGTAGTTGCAAAGCTCCGCTAGAAATGTCTCCTTCACTGTAGGCAGAGAAGCCTTTTACACACTAAGAAAACTCAAACGTTGTTAGGAATTGATTACTAGAGTTGATTGATTAATTCCTAGCTCCAGGGGCCTTTATATAGCTCTTGGAAATCCTATCTCAAGTCTTGAGGGCACCTCCAAAGGGGTTGAGGGGCACCTCCAAGGGGATAAACGGATAAAGCTTTATCTATTTTCTAACACCACTTTGGCCAGGTCAAGGGTGTCCTCAAAGGCATTGAGGGCTCCTTCAACATGCTGATGTCGGAGGCGCCTCCAACAACTGTTGAGAGTGCCTCCAGCTGTTTTTACTTCGAAGTTCCGTTTGCTTGAGTGATTGCGACCAACCGAAATAGGCTCACCTGAACCCAATTTCTGGCATTCTCCTTGAGCAGACTTCCGCCACGGCTTCTCATCCCTCGAACGTCGTGCACGTTCTTCTTGTCCATTGGTTTACTCTTCCACAGCTCTTTCGTCCTTCGGATGCATTGAGCCCATCGGCTTCCTTCCCGTGCCGTTCTTCTCGCTAGCTGCGTCTTCCACTCGAGTTCCTATACTCCTAAGCTCCTGCACACTTAGGCATGGGGATCACTAACAAATAGGACCTAACCTAACTTGGTTGATCACATCAAAATAACCACGGGGTACAATAGAAGTGGCGCCGAATGGTGGGTTGCGTGAGGAAGGTAGCGTGAGGAGGAGAAGGAGGGGAGTGGCGACCGCGTGTGTGCTGAGGAGAAGACGACGCCAACGCATGAGATGGCGTCAACATGCGTGAGGCAGCGGCGTGAGGGCAAGGGGCTGCCGACATCAGACTTAGCCGACGTCGGAGGAAACGAAGGCGGCCACCTGTCTATCTTCCTCCTGGCGACGAAAGCAACCAGAAGTCCCCTCTCGAATGTGATGAACAGTGATACATAAAACCCTAAAACCCTCCATATGTTAAAAGACCAAAATGCCCCCATCCCTTCTCCTAATCCCTCCTCTACCCTTAAGCCATATCTATATCACAAGTCTCCCTCTCAAGTCTAGTCGAAGGAGGCGCAAGCCCGACTAGCTAGACCAGGCTAACATAAAGCGGAATTGCTGCTGAATGCAGAGTCAGATCGCTGGACCTATTATATAATGTTAAACGAATAATGACGAATGGTGAGTGACTGGCAGAGTGGCGAGAAAAACGTGTCGACCGAGTGGCGAGAAATAGTGTCGAGCGGATGCCAAGCAAGTTATCGGGCAAACGCCAAGTGAGCGCTTGGGCGAATACTGAACGAGCGACAAGGCAGTGCCGAACAGGAGTGGAGCCCAAAAACTGAGTGGGAGCATAGCCTGTGAAGTCACATGCGCTTGGAAATGAAAGTCGTGAGCTGAGCGGGCACAGAACCTATGAGATATTCTGGTCCGAAACTAGTGGAGATACTCTTGTCCGTGACCATTGGAGATACATCGACCCTGAACAGGGGAGATAAGATGCTCTGATAAGCTGGTCTGTGACCAGTGAAAATCGCTCGACCCCGAATGGGGGAGATACGGGTTTAAGGTCACTGCTTGATCGTCGCTGGAGATAAGGAGGTCACCGCTCGACCGTCGGTGGAGACAAGGGTTTAAGATCGCCACTCGATCGTCGGTGGAGACAAGGGTTTATAGTCGCCGCTCGACTTCTAGAGCTCGTGGCTCTAATATAACTCAAACCTGGCCGATCGACACGAAAGTCTCTAACTCAAGGGTTTATAGTCGCCACTCGATTTCTAGGGTTTATAGTCGCCGCTCGACTTCTAGGGTTTATAGTCGCCGCTCGACTTCTAGAGCTCGTGGCTCTAATATAACTCAAACCTGGCCGATTGACATGGGAGTCTCTGACTCAAGGATTTATAGTTGCCACTCGACTTTTACGGTTTATAGTCGCCGCTCAACTTCTTAGGTTTATAGTCGCCGCTCGACTTCTAGGGTTTATAGTCGTTGCTCGACTTCTAGAGCCCATGACTCTAATATAATGTAAACCTAGCCGATCGGCACTGGGGTCTTCGACATTGAGCCTGTGGCTCTAATATAATATAAACCCGGCTAATCGGCATGTGAGTCTTCGACATTGAGCCCGTGACTCTAACATAATGTAAACCCGGCCGATCAGTACGGGAGTCTTCAACATTGAGCTTGTGACTCTAATATAATATAAACCCGGCCGATCGGCACGGGGGTCTTCGACATTGAGCCCGCGACTCTAATATAATATAAACCCGACCGATTGGCACGGGGGTCTTCGACATTGAGCTCGTGGCTCAAATATAACTTAAACTCGGCCGATCGACACGGGGGTCTTCGACATTGAGCTCGTGACTCTAATATAATATTAACCCAGTCGATCGGCACGAGGGTCTTCAACATTGAGCACATGACTCAAATATAACTTAAACCTGACCGATCGACATGAGAGTCTTCGATTGGGGAGCTATGGTAGATCCTATAATCAAAAGAAAAATATAACGAAAAAACTGACTTGCCAACCAGCAGAGGATCTGACTCAATTCCTCGACTCCCGATGGTCGAGCAATGACCTTAAACGCGCGTCTCCACCAACGGTCGAGCGACGACCTTAAACACGTGTCTCCACCAACGGTCGAGCGGCGACCTTAAACGCGTGTCTCCATCAACAATCGAGCATTGACCTTAAACGCGTGTCTCCATCAACGGTTGAACGACGCCCTTAAACCCTTGTCTCCACCAACGGTCGAGCGGTGACCTTAAACACGTGTCTTCACCAACGGTCGAGCGGTGACCTTAAATGTGTGTCTCCATCAACAGTCGAGCGGCGACCTTAAACCCCTGTCTCCACCAACGGTCGAGTGACGACCTTAAACGTGTGTCTTCACCAACGGTCGAGCGACGACCTTAAACTCGGTAGCTAAATCTTTAATCCTTTATCCTTATCCCCACTGACGGTCGAGCAGTGACCTTAAACATGAGTTTTCATCAATGGTCGAGCGACGACCTTAAATGCGAGTCTTCATCAAAGATTGAGTGGCGACCTTAAACTCGGGTCTTCAGCCAATCGTCAAACGACGACATTAAATGTGGGTCTCCACCAACCGTCAAGCGGCGACGTTAAACCCTTGAGCTGAAATTTCAATCTTTATCTTCGTCAACGGTCGAGCGGCGACCTTAAATCCTTATCTCCACCAATGGTCGAGCGGCGACCTTAAACCCGAGTCTACATTAAACCGTCGAGCGGTGACGTTAAACCCGAGTCCATGCAAACCATCGAATGACCGACTATGAATAATCAGTCAAGAAGATAAACCATCTTCAAGATACACGACCCGTTCGGGAGTATGTTCTAAAATACTTTGAGATCATGGAAGCACGATGTATAACGAGTCGATCGACCTGACAAACAAGCCAAGGCCAATCGTTGGAGTTATGATGCCACAAGACGTTTGAAAGAAAAGGCGAGAAAACAAATACAAGAAGATAAAGCTTGGCCGAACGGGACAACATCCATTCAAACTTCAAAATTTTGTAGAGCTCTCAACCTCACTCAAGGTAGTCCAGGGCGTCGTCAGGCAGCGACTCGGTTAGCTTGTCTCGGCTGATGACACTACCTGTCAGAGCGGCGGGGAGGTGACTGCCTTCCTTGAGCTAGTTGAGAGTCCTGTCAATCGCGAGGTTAAAAAGGCAGAGAGCCCAATCGATGACTTTATCATTAAATGCGTCCGAGCGGATATAGGCTTGCTTCCTGACCTCAAGCCTACTTGACTCGGCTTTTTGGTAAGTCTTCAGTGCCGCTCGGGAGGCCTCCAGCTCATCCTTGACGATTTTTATCTCGTCATCCTTGGCGGAGAGATAACCCTGAAGCGTAATTTTTTCAGCCGACTGGCTCTTCCGCTCAGTCACCAAAAAGTCTTTGGCCTCCTTCAGTTTCCTGGTGAGAGCCCAGGTCTCTTGGTTCTTCAGGTCCAAATCTTCAATGATTTGGTTCTTCCTCGCATTAGATTTTCTTGTCAAAGGTGGTGACCTGCTTATTGAGCTGAGCCAACAGCACCTCCCGCTCGGCAGTTTTTCCCTGCTCACCCTCGAGCAGTTTGGTGCTCTTCTCTAGATCAGCCTTCAGTTTGTTCACCTCCGCGGTCGTCGGCCCTTGAGAGGAGGATTGACTGCTCGAGGACTTTAACTTCTTGACCTCATCCTCCAAAAATGCGAGCCTTTTGGCACATGACCAGGCTCTCCACCCAGTATTACGGATAAGCAAGAAAAGGTTAGTGCCGATCGGAGGTAAAGTAATTACACTAAAGAGAACTTACTCCAGTTAACATTTGGGTGTGGTTGTTTGCGAGCGCGCTAGGAGGCATCATCGCTGCATGGGCTCGTGCGTCCTCCTAGATTTTGGCGAGCGACCACTGAATGATGATCTAATGCTCGGGGGCTCGAGACGCGTCGCTCAGCTCGCTGTATTCTTCAGTCGGCAGGTGGAGGATCGCTATGATGTGGCGTTGACCGCTTGGGGCTGACTGTGCTATGGTTGCCTGACCAGATGGGTCAGAAACGGACGCCGGATGGATGCCGGACTTATGAACCTTCGAGGGTTTCAAAGGTGGTGGCATGAAGGCCATTGGCGGTGTGGCGACGACCCCCATGCTGCATCTCGGCATGCGAGGGCGTCTGATCAGACGATGTAGTTATCGCGATTTCTGGAATAGGAGTGGGGGTCGAAGTCTCAATCCGCTCAGCGGTCCTCACCATCGAGGAAGCGGAGTGTGAGGAGGTCTCCGCTTGGCGCCTCTTGCGCCTCTATAGTGGCTCTCCGGATGAAGCTAAACCCTCGGCCTGAGGGACAAGGAGCTGCTCGGATGGGGGGCGTGATCCGCCGGCTGCTTCGCCATTGGGCGTTTGACTGGCTGCCCCTCCTCTCACCAAGACGGGGGTCACTTCGCTCTCGTTGAGCAGATTTTCTTGCGAGTCGACTGGCTGCAAACCATGGCTCGCCAGCTCCTCAACAGCCGCCGTATTGATCTCAGCGTACTTGAGCTTTGCCTTGCCAGCCAGACGAGTGCGCAACATGACTTCAGCTGCAAAAGAGGAAGAGAAATCAGTTAGCATCAAAGAAGAAGAGTGAAGTAGTTTCATACCTAGGCTGGTCAAGAGCCGGGTGTGGATCGGACTTAGGCCAAAGATGTACAAAACACCCTCAAGCAGTAACTTGTGGATGTCGTACTTCTGACTGGCCAACATAGAGGCGGTGTTCAGGTAGTCCAATCGGCTCTTGTAGCGCTGTAGGGGAGGCTGAGGAGCCACTTCGAGTTGCTAGTGGGTCGGGAAGTCTGACCGCTCAGGAAGGCACATGAAGAAAAAAAAATTACTCTTTCCAATGCTTGTTGGAGGTCGGCATCTTGTTGAAGGAAACTAAGCCGGCCCGTGATTGGAAAAGGAATGCCCCTGACTTAGACTACTTATGGTAATAAAAATAGTGGAGGAAGACCCGGGGAGTAAGAGGAATGCCGTGCAGACGCAACAAAACAACGACGCCGTATAGCAGTCGGAGAGAGTTTGACATGAGTTGAGGAAGGGAAATACGAAAATATTTACAGACTGCGGGAATGAAGGGATGAATGGAGAACTGCAGAAAGGCGGTGAAGTGATCCATGAATAGGCAGATGCAGCCGGTCGGCAGAGAATTCCGCCGATCGGAAGGAGAAGGGAGAACGATCTAATGATCAGAAGGGATTTTAAAAGCGTCTCACAAGCTCTAAGCATCACCTCCATCAAATCTAGACTCCGATGTGTACCAGAGTCCAGGGACAAAGGCAAACGGTTGTGAAGAACTTGCCATCACAAAAATAGAGGCAAAAAGGGGAAGAAATATGATCGAAAGAGGGAAAACACTACTGGAGTATCACTGGAATACAAGCATAAAGAATGAAAAGTTCAGAGATAGGCATGATGGGAAGAAAAGCTTACTGGAAAGGTCGCTGGAGAAGGAGCACGGAGGATTGCCGGAAAATGGATTGCACGGGAGCAGAGAGATGGTCACCGGTAGCACTCGAGGAAGACGAAGTGTAGTGGAGAAGACTACGCAATAAGCTTATAAATCTCGGGCTCGGCTGACCAAAGCCGTCTGATTTAGGTCGTGGAAACCTAGACGAAGATCGAGCCGTTGAATTTGAACCGTCAAGCGTCACATCACCAGCGGATATCTGCCTATTACATCAGGCAACGATCGTGACACATGATGCTTCGCCACGGGTTGACATTTAATGAAAGCATGGGGATGAGATCAGCCTTAATGCGCAAGGATTTGCACAACTTTCCAGAAATCCAGGTGACGTAAGCCCGGATCGTGCTCATCCAGAGAAGCTAGTGGAAAAAATTGCCAAGGCCGCATGCTAGTTGTGACGTTCGGCTTACGGAAGCAAACCTATGGCCGATCGACAATCTCCAACAGACCGACCGGCCAAGTGCGGTAACACAGTAGGCCACCATGCCGTGGCAGGCCGATCGGAGTCTAGGAAAGATTCACAGCCAATCGGGAGAAAAGCTTTATAAGACAACTTTGTTTAGTCAGTCGGACTTGCAGCCTCCTTTGATTAGACTTGAGGGGGAGACATGTGATGTGGTGATAAGGAGGGGCCCATCCTATGGAGGGTTGTTAACATAGTAGAGGTCAAAGTCAAGGTGGTCAACGCTCCTATATCATCGGCCGGTCGGCGAAGCCGAGATAAAATGTCTCCCTTATGTGTTAGTCACTATTCCAAAGACTAGTAGCCCTGCTAGTAGCCGCCCGTGATTTAACTCCTCTGTGTTGGTCCTATGACGGATTGACGGGGATGCTGGTAATGAGCGTATTCACCTTTTGCCACAATATTGATACTATTTCAAGTGCATGTGTAGTTCTTACTAAAATTATTAACTTTATATTATTTGGTCCAAATAGCTAGGAAGTAAATTTTTTATATATACATAGTTTGCCCCTTGTAATTGAATATTAGACATTATTTATTTTCTAACCAAGATAAATTAACTTCTAAGCCTAAGTCAACCATATTTCTTTTGAGGACTAAATAGAGTGGTACTAAAGATAATTTTGGATTTTTGGCATACACTTAATACAATTTATGCTCCCTAAAACGAACACAAAATTAATACAAATATTTTACTATTACTTAAGACCCTCGCACATTAAATCCCTAAAAATATTATAAATTATGGCACTATGATGGTCCTCATGGGTACCCATATTATTAGGAGGAAATAAATTAAGAAATCAAAGTTAGCTATCACATAAGAAAATAATTTTTTAATTTTTACCGGATTAAATTTTTACTTAATTTTATAAATCTATGTAATAATTAACTCCGTAATACGTGCGTTAATAACACTAACCTGTAACCTGTTCATCGTAGTTAATAGACAAGGAATGAAATATATCGCAGCTCATTAAAAGAATTAAACTATATACACACTTAACTCAATTATTAGCTTTTACCACAATATTCAAACCGTACAAAGTTTCCATTTTTCTAACAACACAAAGGAAAACTTATGATGAAATCTTGAATATTTTGTTTTATTCTACTCTTTGCACATTTTCGATTGATCTTGTTGGTGATCATTAACTAGTGCACCTTAGTATTTAATAAATTAATTAAAAGGCCGCCTTTAGGGACCCTCTCTCGCTGATAAATTTTTATCATGAAATTGTCAAACTTAGAAGTCAAAGTCCGCTTGACATAGAAGAGGATATTTAATTTTAGGGTTTATTTTCCATAATCTTTTATTATGGTTGGTGCTATGAGTCCATCATGATTTATCTTGGTTTCTATCCACCAGTATTATCTGTCTATTAAAAGGCCTCATGATCCAAATTAAGTTTTTGACTTTTGCTGTCCCTTGATTAGCAAAAGTATGACTCTCAGCCTCCCAACAAGTGCACCATAAAGACACAAGGAAATTTTAAGACAAAGGCACCACAACGCCACAAGAAAGCCACAGTAAAGACAACACACATAATTACGGAAAAACTCCCAATCTTTATTAACCTCGATAAATAAATACAATGGAACAAATACATAATCATTTACAATTCGCTCAAAGATCCGCCCATACAAATCCTTCACGAGTTGCTCACAACTCTTCACATTCTGCCTTCACAAGGCACACACTTGCATACTCCTTTGGCACAGCCTAGCACCCTTGGCACCCTCTTGCCAATGAACCCACCATGCATATTTATCATGCATAGGCGGCGGTTATAAAGGAGGTTGCATGGTAGTTGCACCAACCAGTTGTGCCACATGGACACAACTAACTCAACTTCAAAAATCGTCTTGTCCATGTGTCTTTGGCTGCATTGGCATCATGCCAAGTGGCAGCCTTGCACTCCTTGTGCTTTGCTCCATCATCATGCTGCATTGGTCCATGCCAAGTGTCAGCATGATTTACTTGTGCTTCGCCGCATGACTTCGCTGCATTGGTCCACGCCAAGTGTCAGCCTGCACGAACAAGTCCATCTGTCCGCCCAGTGTCCGCACAATGGCTCCGCTTGTTTTGCACCACAGACAAGTCCATCTGTTCGCCTTTGGCACCATGGACAAGTCCATCTGTCCGCCTATGTTTGGTCCATGACTCCACTTCTTTGGCCCCACGCCAAAACATGTATGCACGCCAAGTGCTCGACCCACGGCTCAATCTCTTTGGCACCATGAACAAGTTCCATCTGTTCGCTCTCTTGGCGCCACAGGCAAGTCCATCTGTCCGCTTCACAGACAAGTCCGTATGTCCACTCCTTTGTTGCTGCTTGGCATGCCCAGCACACATGCCTTGCTCGCATGATCACCAAGTTTGCTATTGCATGTCTTGGTGCTTTGGACAACACCCCGCGCACTGTCACAAGCCTCCACTGTTTTGGCATGCCTTGGCGCATGCCATGCTCGAGAGATTACCAAGCTTGCATAGTGCATGGCTTGGGCTTGGGCAGCACCCCGCGTACCACCGCATCTGCTACTTTGGCATGGCTCATGCACAAGTCATGCCTGGATCATTGCCAAGTCCTTCTCAAGTAAGGCTTGGGCTTTAGACAACCCCATGTTGCTGCTCCACTGGTTGCTTGGCATGCCTTGCATACATG
>JBBMJZ010413113.1:18921334-18950309 GCA_037833815.1 Zingiber zerumbet | reverse complement strand
AGAGTAGTGTTCCCTATATCATCTCACTATCGGTTCAACTAACCGATTGATATAGGTGAGAACCTTCTACTCAAGGACGTTACTATACTTAGTTTATTTGGCACTAAAACAAATAAGTATAATAACCAAAAACTAATGCCTTTATTAATATAAGAATATGATACAAACGAGTCCATACAATCATCAAATGATTGGCTCTAGGGCTCTAACTAACAGAATATAGTGTCATCACTGCTTCTAGGGAATTATCTCCCTATCCTCATGCAGTGTTTGAGGATCCTCCTATGGAAGTGGAGGGTGTCCCTAAAAAGGGACGTAAGAGGTGCAAGCTTGATCATGCTCAAGTCCCTAAAGGATGACCACCCTCTATTGAAACGCCTCGATCGAAACACCCTCCACGCACCTATCCCCCACCTAGGAAGATCCCGTGCAGGAGGAGGCACAAGAGTAATCCTCTGAGCGAACCTTGTCCACCCTTCCGTTCACCAATCCAACGCCGCCACCATTCAAGAATAGGAGACCATTTCTCCTCTAGACAGCTCTCCGACCCCTGCCCCTCACACGACTCCTCATGGGAGGACCTCCTCGATCTCTACTTCTATGGCGTTGAGGAGGTCTTACCAATTTTCAACCATCTTCAATTTACCGTCCGCCCAAGCCATAGTTTCTCCACTAGCAGCCCCTCCACCTACTGGTCAAATACTACTGAGAGGTCATTTAGCATATGCATGGGAGGATGCAGGAAACTAGCTTAGCAAGCCTAATCATGTGGGTTGGCTGATAAATACTCATATAAACTAACTAAGGTAATATAATTTTATTTACTGTGAAGATATTGGATATTTCTAATGTTATTTGTTTTCCAACGCTCGGCGATTGGGATGAGCCTTGTACAACTTTTATCCGCTCTAGCTTAGGAAAATGAGTCCCTAAAGTAGTGCGCTTCTGAGGCTGTTTTCGTACCCTCTCATGACTAGTTAAGCGGGCTAGAGACTCAGTTTCAGGAGGTTCAAAAGTTGGCAAAAACTGAGTGCGAGGAAGTGGCCAAATTAAAGATCGCCCTAGAGACCTCTAAGACTAAACTCCAATCGAAAACATTTGACCGAGAGAAGATGAAAGTGGATCTAGATAGAAGAAACATAGAGGTCTAGCAACTTTCCGCTCAATTAAAGCAACTGAATACTATATATGACACCGAGCTAACCATCAAAGATACTGAGACAGAATTATTGAGCTTAAACTTAAAGACCGCCCAGACTACCCTTGCTAATAAAGAATTTAAGCTGGTGGATCTTTCTGATGCATTAATTGTTGCCTAGGTCGAGTTGGTGAACTACCAAGCAAGGGAGGATGAGAGATTTGATACAAGAAAGCAAGCCCTTCTTTAAACACGCGAGTTCCACACACCTTGCTAGCTCCATTAACAAAGCTCTTGTTCTCGGAGTTGAGGGCGCGATGGAGCAATTAAAGGAGGAAGGCTATCTAGCTTCTGATCCCCCTGCTCGTTTCCTTGACTGCATGAGATTGATCAAGAATCGTCGCCCTAGCCTATTTCCCAATTTTTTATAATTAGCCTTGCACTTATTTTTCTCGTTGGATAATGATAAAACTTGGTATTCATACTGGTTGTATATACAACTAAGTTTTGCAAAATGTGTATCATACTCTCTGATGTCTGATTGTTTAATATCCTTTGTTTTTATCGAGTGTATATGATAAACTAAGGACCATGAACATCCATTCGTGCCCACATCCAGACGAGCTGTAGTCAAATGATACTCTTTTAGTTTATTGAGTCAAAACCTGAAACTATTTGGGCTTAAATCCATTCGGGTCGAAGTCCGAACGAGCTACAATAAGGTGAAGGAAGGGTAGCAATGTTTAGAAATCGTTCAACCTCAAATTCATCGAGGCTTAACTCCACTTGGAGTTAAAATTAGTCCAGAATGACTCCAGCGTGATGTTTGATTATTTTCCCTTTGGACAAGCCAAAAAAATCTAATCAAATTGAAGGGAAACCGAGCTTCCCTAAGAGCTTACATAAAAATTAAGGTCAACTTCAATAAATCCGCTAGTACTTCGGGCTAAGTATCTGTCGCATCAATTATCAACGTGCGCTTCCTATTGGTAACATGTGTGAGCTCTCATTATAATCAGTGCACACCTTTCCCTATACCCGTTGCTTCACCTCACCATCTTACGGTCTGAAATCTGGCCCACCTTTTTATTGTTATGATTCGATAACTCTACTCAAAAAAGGTTTAAAATGTGACTTTTAAAGGATTCTAAAAAATTTCCAAGAGCTTTAACGCCGCCCCTTCTTTTCCTTCTTCGTTGGTTCATCTTCTTCACCATTTTTCTCTTCGTCTTCATTCTCTTTATCTTTTTTCTCCAAATTGCTAAATATAGCGTGAGGTTCACATTGTGCTCTTTAAACCTTCAGGATGTGGATGTCGATGACCTCCATTTTAATTACAGGATTTTCACTTATGTAGTCATACCCCGGGCCAAGATTATCCTCGTCTTCCTCCCAACGAAAGTGTCGCTATTTTTAAGGAACAAGTCTTAGCGGGCTTCACTTTCCTATTCACCCTTTCTTTGCCACTATTAGTCAATACTTTCAAATTCCATTTCATCACTCATCTGTAGTTCTATTCGCATTCTTAGCGGTGCCACTATTGCTTTCCATCTACTAGGCATCCCTTTGTCTCCTCGCTTATTCTATCACTATTTTTACCTGCAACAAGTGGCAGAGGGTTTATTCTGTTTTCATGCCCATCCTAAGACAACTCTATTTGATAGAATTCTACCTTAGGGTGAGTGGAGAGACAAATACTTCTTCATTCGACTCCCTATTTCTTTACCTTGGTCAACAACATGGAAGCAATACCTTCCCCCTATCCTAGATTTAGGCAATATCCACATGGATTTGACCCTGCGTCTGGCATTGGAGAAGCTGAGAGGTCGAAAGTTTAGTCTGCCTGAGCTAAGTATAGAGGGCATGTTATATGTTTTGGGCTTACTCCTATTGCCCTCGGGCTAAGTGCCACTTTTGGTAGGAAATTTTTCTCCTTCTTAGTTATTTATGAAGACTTTTCTCATAGTATTTATTTATTTATTTTTGCAACAGATGTTATTACTTCAACATTTCTCCTTAAAAATACTCGGGTAAAGAAGGACGCTCTGAACCGACTAGGTGAAGCCCTACTAAATGAGCACAAAATCAATCAAGCCTCATCCTCTGTCGGCCACCTTCCTCCCATTGATCATCACATAGAGACCTTTTCTTCAAGCTCTTCCAATTCGGATTCTCCTCTTGCACTCAAGCACAAAAGGTCCCAATTGGAGACTTTAAATCTGAATCTATTCAGGTAACCATCAATGGAGCGAACTTCACATGATATGCTCGAGACATTTTCTACTTGAGGAAAAGAGCTCGAGCCCCAAAAACGTCGTCAGTCTTGCTCTAGACTTGCTATGATGAGGCCGACAAGTATTACACCTACACCTTGTGCGATCACCTAGGATACCCGATCGGTCAAGACAATACCAAAATCTTTACTTGCTCGGTCGAGATCGCCGCAGGCTCTAGGGGTTCCTTCCATCACCTTAGGGAGTTCAAAACAAGCATCCATTATAAGGTTGGCTGGTTCTACACCTGTGCACCCTACAATCGCGTAGGATCTTGAGATGGTCAAGGTGACATCAGGTCCCTCCCTATCAGCTCACTCAGAGTCACCAAGGGTTTTAGTCACTCCTCCTTCAAGGTCCAACTCTTCGACTGACCCTCATCAGCATTTCAAACAGTCCTACGGCTTGCTCTCTCAACCAAGACTAGGGACCACTGACTCATCCTCATATGGGATACTAAAGCTAAATATCCTGTTAGCCGAATCTTGGGTGAAGGCATGTGGATAGTCAAAAGGGTCCATAGTGTTAGTGTGCGCAGATGAACACGCTTAAAATACTACCGCGGTAAGCTCCTAACTTAGCCTACCTTATGAATTAAAATATCATTGTTGTTCTTTTTTAGTTCTATGTCTCTGGGTTGTATTTAAGTCAACTAGCTATGGACTTGGAGTGGGTTAACAAAATTCTAAGGGAACAAGTAGAAGAGTTAGAATCTGTTGCATCTGCTTTGGGTACCAAAATGGCCAGCTTGTGAGAGGAAGTTAAAGCTCAGGTCGAGCTTCTCTCAAGTATAAGGTAAATTCTGAAAGAATCTCAATTACTGGCGCAGTCTCACTACACAGACAAGAAAAGACTGGAGGTGTTGTTGCAGAATACTGAATCTAAGTTCTAAGAAGAGAGGGCTATAAAGGTCAGGGTTGTTTCCGACCTGGCTCAAAAAACTACCCTACAAGATGAGCTGAGATCTTCTCAAGCCTTTGGAACCCTTGAAAATATTGTTGAATTATCCTCTAAAGACTCAGTGGTACTAGAACAAAAAAGAAAGTTGGATACAAAAGCAGCCCTGTTGAGATCATTACAAGCTGAATTAGAATCTACAAAGGTTGAGTTGGAAACACACAAGGTTGGGGAGGATGAGTGCTTTGAGGCCAAACGGAGGGCTTATCTCGAGTCTCCCGACAGATTCGGTAAAAAATTTGCCTAACACATTTCAAGAATGCTCTCCCATGTAGCCGGAGGAGTTACCCAATAACTACGGGAGGGTGGATATCTATCAATTGACCCTCCTCAACAAGCCATAGATCGTTACTGACTTCTTCAAGAGCTCCCGAAAGATCTCTTAAGCAGATTTGACTAAGTGTATTTTCTATATTATATAATCGCTGAAGGGAGTAAACTTTAAATACCAAAACATGTATAGTATAAAATATTATTAAATGGAACATATTTTCTCGTGTGCCTTCAGAACCACTAGTATCTCTTGTAAAATAGGTTCTGTATGTACTTTTTCAAAAATATTTATTAGTTGGCCTGATAAACTAGGTGAGATGATAACACCAAGCAAAAGAATCAGGTCGAGCAAATAAAGTATCTTATAAGGGATCTCCGAGTTGCATAATATGTTAGACGAGATGCTAACACCGAGTAGAATGACCAGGCTAAAGGATTACAACTCCTTAATATATTTATGATATGGCCTTTGAGCAAGCTCCTCATACTCGATCAATGGACTGAATAATAATTTAGGTGAGACGATAATCCTACACGGAATAACCAGGGCGGATAATACCATGAAACCCTTATAATTAGAAATTGTATAGAAATTTAAAGGCCCATAATTTAAAGACACAAGAGCAAGCTCGCTTATAACCCGGCCGGTGGCTTGAGAATCTAGAATATAAACGTGCGAGAGCATGGTCACTTATAACTCAGCTGGTGGCTCAGGAATCTGGAATATAGGTGTGAGAGCATGCTCGCTTATAGTATGGAATTTGAAGTTGAAGGCATGAGAGTATGTTAGCTTCTAACCCGCTCGGAGGCTCAGGAGTCTAGAATTTGAAGTTGAAGGAGCGAGAGCATGCTCGCTTATAACCCACCCGGAAGCTCGGGAGTCTAGAATTTGAAGTTGAAGGCGCGAGAGCATACTATTTTATAACCTACTCGAAGGCTAGGGAGTCAAGAATTTGAAGTTGAAGGCACAAGAGCATGCTCGCTTATAACTTGTCTAGAGACTCTAGAGTCTGAAATTTAAAGTTGAAGGCCCGAGTGTTAGATTTTAAGGGATGTCCTTAGGTAATCGCCTTATAATTTTTACTAAATATAGATTCACTATTTGAGTGCATATTATATATTTGATGGTCTTAAACTCATTTACTGAATATCCGTAATACAATTCATAGCATGAGAGAAATTATGATTGGATCACAACTAATGATTATCTCTACATGTGCAATTATGAACATATTAGAATTTTTCTAGTCATCGAATTGGTGTATTTGGACATCATTAATTCTATAAGACTAGCATGGGTTATACTCCTTCATTCTCTAAGCAGCTATTTTCTCACTGGCTGGAGATATTGGGATATCGAGAGTTAAACGTGGATGCCAGTTATGGTAACTAGTTCATTGGAGTGACTCGCTGTAACACTTCATATGGTTATCTATATATATGGATATGTCTGTGAAGCTCTTCCTACAATTTGAGTGCGAGTTTCCTTCGACTTGAGATATACAAGTCATCTTGCTCACAGAGACTTATATTTTGACATTTTAAGCAAGCATCTCATTGATGTATGGACTTAGGATAATTGGGTATAAGTCAAAATGTTTGAAGATATTTGAATAACCCATAAAGGATTCACCACTCCTTACGAGGAGATATATCCTATGGCCACTCATTAGGATTATTACTCAAAGTCTTTGGTTAAAGTATCACATGTTAATAGTGCGAGACTCTTAAACACATGTACGAGTAATTTATATCCATAGAACGAGGAAGTATTACTTTGGCTAGGTGTGACATAGTCAGTCTAGTAGGTATAGACACATCGACCATGTCCTAAATCAAGTGGGTATAAGACAAGTGAAAGAAATAAGGCACGACTCACTATAGCTGCTAAAGGGTTTAGAATTAGTTCTAAGATCAACTATGATTTTCTAACTAATTGGGGATCATGATGTACTACTAAGTGTCACTCATGATCATTCTATAATTAAGTAGTTAATTATAGACGACCAAGATGAACCGAGAACCTATTGAGTCACAAGTATTAATGAGTCTCTAAAAGACATAAAACAAGTTAAAGATTTGTCATATATAAGATTCTTAGATCAAGAAATAAATGTTTGGTTGGATCATATATAAGATAAATATGGAAATCTTTGTCATAATAGAAGTGTGGATGGGCTACATCTCTTATGGTAGAGTTGGATCATATTTGGTTTAATCATGAATTAGTCATGAACCAACTTGGTTTAGTTGTGAACCAAACCAAGGGGTTAATGAGCTAATTTTTTGTTAAGGGATAATGTGTTGGATTTGGGATTTCTAATCCAACTCATTAAAGTGGATTATATATAGATATAATTGAGAAAGAATTAGATACAAGTTTCATTATTTGGTTGATTAGGTTTTGGGAAACCAAATCTACCTCTCCTCTCTCTCTCTCTCCTTTTTCCTTCCTGCCGCCAACAATATGTAGTCTCCCCTCCTTGTTGCCGTGACCACCACAAGGGAGAAAAACTTTTCCTTATGTGCTTCTCTTCTTCTTCCTCTTGATACCTCTTCTTCGCTCATGGTTAGTAACTTCCGAAGGAGAGACTTGTACTTAAGGAGTTGTTTTGAGGAGCTCAGCATGGATATGAATAGAGGCGAGATTCGACAACATCACTACGGTTGATGCCCTTCTCATTACAGGTCATTCATAAGCTATTCCTAGTGTAAATTTATATACTTCCCATAAAATTTTAATTATGCGATCATGTTTGCCATGTTATATTCTTGTATGCGTGTGGTATGTATGATATAATAATTAGGAATTATTGTTTTATTTTCCATTGTGCATGTTTACGAAACATGCACAAGAATGCACCCGCATCGAGCATATCCCAATAGAGAGAACATGCTTGCTTATAACCCACCCGGATGCTCGGGAGTTTAGAATTTGAAATTGAAGGTGCGAGAGCATGCTCACTTATAACCCATCCAGAAGCTTGGGAGTCTAGAATTTGAAGTTGAAGGTGTGAGAGCATGCTCAATTATAACCCACCCAGAGGTTCGAGAGTCTGGAATTTAAAATTGAAGGCATGAGAGCATGCTCGCTTATAACCCGGCCGATGGCTTAGGAGTTTGGAACTTAGAAGAATTTTTAGATGAATTCATCTGTGTTCTTATCAAATGTGAAAATTTAGCATAATACATGAGCAAATTACAAGCATACTTTTCAAGCCTTGTAGGGTTGTAGATGATTCGCGCTCTAGGGCCGCTCTAATCTTTTCCCCTCTACGTCTTCGAGGTAATAGGAGCCCGAGGTGAGCTTTTGTATGACCTTATATAGTCATCTCCACTGTGGCTCTAGCTTGTTAACATCCCCGACCTGCTTGACCCGATTCTAGACTAGACCATCAACCTGAAAAAATTAAGGGATAACTCTTCTATTATAATTTTGCCTCATCCTTTGACGGTATGCATTAGCTGAGCTGCCGCCTTATCTCTAACTTCTTCTATTAGATCAAGCTTCATAAGGTGCCAGCCAACATTATCTTCATCATACAGTGACCTTCGATTGGACTCCATGTCGATCTTGACCGGGACCACTGTTTCACCACCATAAACTAAGTGAAAGGGCTTATACCTATCGCTTTTCAAGGGTTGTATGATGTGCCCAGAATACACTGGGTAGCTCATCGACCCAGCTTCCTTCGATATGGTCCAATTTAGTTTTGAGCTCTCTAATAATTTTTCTATTTGTTACTTTCACCTGACTGTTACTCTAGGGATAAGCCACAGATATGAAGACCTGGGTGATACCATAAGTTGAACACCACTCTTAGATTTTTCCTACCTGGAATTGTCTTCCATTATCTGAAACTAGTTTGTGTGGAATTCTGAACCTGCAAATAATATACTGGCATAAAAACTTGATAATCATCTACTCGATTATCTTAGCTAATGGTTCAGCCTCCAGCCATTTAAAGAAATAATTCACTGTTACTAGTAAGAATTTTTTCTAGACAGGTGCTAAGGGAAAATGCCCCACTATATCCATACTCTATTGATCGAATGAGCAGGAGACAATAGATGCTTTCAACAACTCCGTGTGGTGATGTGGGATGTTCTGGTACTTCTGACAGGACAAGAAGGTTCTTACTAATTGAGTTGCATCAGCTTGCAAGGTAGGCCAAACATACCTGGCCAGTAATATTTTTTTAGCGAGAGACCGACTACCCACATAACTTCCACAGGAACCTTGATACATTTCCTATAAAATGTATTGTATGTCAGCTGACCTAATACACTTGAGTAAGGGATATGAGAAAGCCCGTTTATAAAGATGATATTCAATCATAGTGAATCGTCCGACCCTTTTCTTGATCAGGTTCTCCCTCAGTTGGTAAAATGCCATGTTACAGAAACAAGATGATTGGTGTTCTCTAGTCGCTCTGCAATTCAAGGTCGACTTATCGTTCAATGCAGGCTAATAGTAATGTTTGTTCTACAGGCTTATCTAGGGTCCATGGCACTATAGAGGAAGCTAATTTGGCAAAGTCATCTGCTCTTTGATTTTTTTTTGCCAAAGGAATCTTTTGTATGATCACTTCTTGGAATCTGTCACTAAGCTTCTCGAATGCCCTGCATAAAGCCTTAGCCTCTCATTATTGATCTCAAAATTTCCTAACAGTTGCTAAGCAACTAACTGAGAATCTAAATATTTAAAACCCGAGAAGTTCCCATATGTCTGGCAGCTTGTAGGCCGGCTATCAATCCTTCATATTCTACTTCATTATTAGTAGCCCAATAATTTAGCCGAATAGATAGCTGTATCTTGTCTTTCCTGGGTGATATAATAAGAATACCTATACCACTACCTTGTCGAGTGGAGGACCCATCCACGTATATTTTCTAAGTTCTCTTAGGATCAGGATTTTGCACCTGTGTTATGAAATCAGCTATGGCTTGAGCCTTGATGGCCACTCGAGGTTGATATTGTATACCATATTCACTGAGCTATGTGATCCACTTAATTAACCTCCTATAGGCTTCTAGGTTGATAAGTACTCGACCTAAAGTACTATTACTAAGTACCATGATTGGGTGAAAAAGGAAAGAAGGATGCAACTTCTGAGCAGCGAAGACTAATTCATACACTAATTTCTCGAGTGCAGTGTAACAACACTCAGCTCCTTTTAATAAATGACTTAAGAAGTACATAAGCTGTTGATTTTTTCTATCCTACCTCACTAACACTAATCCGACTGTATGCTCATTAACTAACAAATACACCCCCAAAGGTTCACCTACCATTGGCTTAGCAAGTACAGGTAGGGTGGACAGATAATTTTTTAACTCCTCAAAAGATTTGTCGCAGTCAGCATCCCATTGGAATTTGGTCACCCGGCGGAGGATCTTGAAAAAAGGCAAGCTTCAATCAGCTGACTGGGAGATGAAGTGAGACAGGGCGATGATCTGACCGGTCAGTCTTTGTGCCTCCTTCAAATTACGCTGGGGAGTCATGTCTCAAAGGGCTTGAACTTTGCTGGGTTGGCTTATATCCCTCGCTCAGTCACAATGTATCCCAGGAACCACCCACTCTTTGCTCTGAATAGACATTTGTTTTGGTTGAGTTTCAGTCCTTATTGCCTTAGAGTATGGCAAATTTCTTCCACCTTGGCACACAAGTTGATCGCTTGGAGGGACTTGATAAGGATGTCATCCACATAAACTTCCATATTTCGTTCAATCTACTTTTGGAACACCTTGTTCATAAGTTATTGGTAAGTAGCACCTACATTCTTAAGTCCAAACAGCATAACATTGTAATAATAAGTGCCCTCAGTAGTTATAAAGCTAACACTCTCTTGGTCATTCTTAGCGAGCGGTACTTGATGATAACCTTGATAGGCGTCCAGCATACAAATTAGCTCACATCCAAAAGTCGAATCTCCTACCTGGTCAATCCTTGGAAAGGGGTAGTAATCCTTGGGCCATGCTTTGTTGAGGTCTCTGAAGTCGATGCAAACCCTCCATTTATTTCCTATCTTGGACACTAACCAACTCTAGAACTGCACCTCTCATATATATCTGGCCTCCAACAGCTTATCAACTTCTGCTTGGATGATTTTATTTTGATTTATGTGATCTCGCAACACGGGCGTCGTCAAGTAATAAAATTTATATAAGTCGATCCCATGAGGACTGAGGATCAAATACTAATTGGTTTTATACTTCAAATTTAGTTAGATAGAATCAATTATCATTTGATTTAATATTTTTAACTAAGATGTAAATAAAATAAAAGAAAGATAACTGAGAAAGTTCTAAATTTAAAGGATATTCTAGCTTCGGATTCATTGTAATAGTGAATGTTGCACTATGAATTTGTCAATTCCTAGTCTCTACCTATATGGTTGCAGGATGGTCTAAATAACTATCGATTACCACCCCATGACAGTGTATCAGAGTATTTCCCCTGCCAGTAACCAAGTATGCATCAGGTGAAGAAGTAACTTAGAGAGTCTAGATTTTCAGTAGAGTACCTCTTGTCACAAGGCCTCTCTCGGATTTACGTCTCTAAAGTACGTAAGTCACTTCCGTAGCATATGATTAGGGAAGGTCAAGTGATAGACTCATCCTTATATAGAATTGTTCTCCCTTAGGAGGTTACATTCCATATAGAAGGATGATTACTTTAGATACTCAACGTTAAACAAGCATCCTAAAGTCATACCGAGCTATATTAAAACATACACTCAAAAGAGACAACAATTTATACATCTATTCAATAAAAATTCAGGTTCATGCTTAGATATAGACACATAGCAATATATCTAGCTCAGGAATTAGATCTATGCATACAAAAATGCAATATAGATAAATACAATTATGTTCATAGAAAAAGCCTATTTGCAAGCATTTCATCAAATAGAACAAGTGTCATACAAGCTTCATCAAATAACGAAATTGGTAATTCAATAGAGTTTACAACATCCACACATTACAATTACTTCCTACATCCTAGAACAATATAAATCTACTCCATAATTGGAAGAAATACAATCCAAGAATTCAAAACCATAGAACCTCAAGAACCCTAAGGGGAGAAGAAACTTATCATTTGATGTCAAGTGAAGCCTTGGATGTATATTTTGGAGTGTTGACGAGGATGGAGCAGTAGAACGGCCTTGGATCACCTAGATGGCATCTTCGGATGTAAGGATTTGACCTAGAGGGTCTTCTCTCATCTTGGATCTTCCTCCTCTCAAAGGGGATGAAGTGCCCCTTATATAGAGGTGAGAGCATGAGGTGGTCATACCTCTTGGCATGACCCAAACCTATCTCTAGCATCTGGCCATGCCATTTGGCAGTTGGCACGGCTAGAGCCAAATTGCTCTGGCTAGATAGCTTGGTCATGCCATCAGGCACAGCCAAAGCTACCTCTAGATTTTTGGTCGTGCTTATTAGCACAGCCTCTGTTTCACCTTCTGAGTCGTGCTATTTTGCACAGTCAGTTCTTCAAACCTATATTCTCTGATTTTGTGGAGACATGGTCGTGCCTCTTAGCACGACCAAGTCCATTTCTACTTTAAAAATCTACACGGGTTAACTCCTGATCGTGCTTTGAGACACGACCATGTCTTGTCTGGTGTTGATTCTTCTTCCTAGTTGTGCCATTTAACATGGCCAGTGACTTTACTGGTTCCTTGGCCATGCCATTTGGCACGACCACTTTCTGAAGCCTCTCCTGGCCATGCCTCAAGGCATGGGCAGGTCCAATTTGACTCTGGAAGTCTTCTTTTGCATCTTTTGAATCCTTTACCACTCAAAACTGCTCCTGAAAATGAAAATAAGCACTGAGCAAATCTTTAGACACAAAAATAGTAATTATGTTGAAATTAACATGATAAAGGATACAAAATCATAGATCATAGGCAATGAATACAGTAAGATGTGCGTTGAACAATACAAAATAATATATATAATCTACGCACATCACTGATCCGCCCTGAAGTCTCTTTTTCTTTGCTTGACCAGCCAAACTACAGGAAAGACATGAAGTGCATGCTCTATGACTATGGAGGAGATGTCTATGATCTCCTTACACTCCCAAGCAAAAATATCATTGTTACGTGTTAAACATGCAACAACCTCTTCTTTAATTTCTTGAGGTAGGTCGATAGCTACTTGGGTAGTGGCTTCCGGCCAACCTGGTCAAATCAAAAGCTCTTCTTTCTCTTCATAGACCAGGGTAGGTGGTGCCTCCCGGATGGTGTTGACTTCTATTTGTTGCATCTTTCGGGCGGAATGGACCTTAGTCTTAACAATTTCTACGTAGCACTTGTGTGTTACTAGCTGATTTCCCTTGACTTTTCCCATCTGGTTGTCCATAGGAAATTTTATTTTCTAGTAGAATGTTGAGACAGCCGCTCGAAATTCATTTAAGGTGGGCTGGTCCAAAATGACATTGTAGGCCGAGGGTGAGTCCATGAATATGAAAGTCGATCGGCGTATACTTATTAGGGGCTCCTCCCCTAAGGATATGACCAACTTTATTTGGCCAAGCGATTGAGTCTCATTGTCTATGAACCCATACAAAGAAGTTGTCATGGGTTGAAGCTCGCTCAGGTCTATTTGCAGCTACTCAAATGCTTATTTAAGATGATATTGACTTAGTTGCCTGTGTCAATGAAAGTACGATAATGTTATAATCGGATATAATAATCATAATTATCAAAGCATCATCATGGGGGACTTCTACCCCCTCTAAGTCTCTAAGCCCGAAGCTAATTTTAGGTCTGGTCGCCTGCTGTATACTGCAACTAACCCCGTGAATTTCTAATCAGCGAGCATGTGACTTTCTCACTCGGTTGGAGTCTTCATCGGTTGACCCCCATCAATCATACCAATATCACCCCGGGCAACGTTATTGTGATTCTCCTCTTGCCGGGTTGGGAGCTCTTGTTGGACACGAGCGGAAGCTTACGCCCAGTGTGCTGGCAATAGGGGTGTTCTTTGGCGTCGCTCGATCTCTCACGAGTCTCTTTTAGGCAAGCCATTCAGCCTTTGATAAGGGTCGTGATTGGGTGACAGGAGCATGGATGGAATCTTTGATTATTGTTCTGGTAATTTGTTAGATTATATCAATCCTGGGCATCGTGGGTAGCTGACCTGTGGTATATGCACCACCATCGCGAGGCTCCCCGAGAGGGCTCAGGGTATCTTTCTTGCTCTACCTCCACATGTTGCATGACCTGGGGTCGTGGTTCTTGATGATGAGGTTGAGGACCCATCTAGGGTCTTCTATGTGGCGAAGTGGGTAATGTTTGGCCCTCGGGCACTAGAACCGTAGCTGGTGCGATGACTTCCTTCTTTAGTGGCTTGAGCCTTTTTGATATTAATGAATTTAGTCGCTCAATCCAGCAAATGATTGAAGTTCCTTGGAGATCTCCTAACCAAAGAGCAGAAGAAGTCATTATCGACGAGCCCTAAGGAGAAGACACTCACTAGAATCTTGGTGGTGGCTGTAGGAACATCCATGATCACTTGATTAAATTTTTTAATATAGGTCCTAAGCGTCACTTTGGGCCCTTGTTTGAGAGAGAAAAGGCTTTGGGGTGTTTTCTGGTAACAGTGACTACTAGCGAAGTGATGAAGAAAAGTCTTATGGAAATCCTTAAAACTATGAATGGATTCAACCGACAGTCGCTTAAACTATCTTTGTACCAAACCAGCGAGTATGGTGAGGAACACCCAGCACTTCACATCGTCAATATATTATGCAAGAGGGCGGTGTGCTCAAATTTAAGGAAATGATCCTTAGGGTCAATTGACCTTAAGTACTCCCCTATCGCAAGAGATTGCTAATGTTTCGGTAATTTGTCTTCTAGCACCCTTTGAGAGAATGTGGTGTTAATCTACTCAGGGGAGCTACAAGTTGCTGGAGCTTTTCCCCTACGTCCGTCTCGGACAGGTGCTTCTCCAAAGGATTCTTGGTGTAGTCCTTCTTGACCCAAATGCTTAAGCGGCGTGTAGAAGAGTTCCCAATGGCATGGAACTGGTGAGTGAGATGCTAACGGCAAATGAGTTGGGCCTTCCTCCCTAGCTCCACTCTCCCTCTGATAGGCCATTATTGATGTGACGAGATTAAGTGGTGGTAAAATACCACCAGTAGCTATTTGTTGTTGTTGTTGTTATTGTTTTTGTTGTAATAATTTTTATGCCCGGGCGTTGATGAACAAATCTAGATCTTCTTGTGTTAGGGTAATGGTGGTGAGTCATCCAACTTCTTCCATCTATGATCTTTAGATTCAGGCAAAAAAATTCCACAGATAACACCAAATTTGATCCTATTTAAAAACTGCAGACATGACACGATGGCATGATGGCTTTATGGTTGATTGGTAGAAGACCTTTTACTCCATGGAAAAGCTTCCTTTTGATCTTGCACACATGGAGACGAGCCAACAAAATGTTAACGCCTAGAAACTAGGGAGAGTCCCTGACAAAGACCCTCCGACACTTAAGTCAGTACAAGTTGGGACGAGTGAATGAAGGACAGTAAGGAACGTGCGCATGAGAGTAAAGTTTAGATGTTCAAAGAACATGCCTTTACCACGGAGAGGACTCCCCCTTTATATACCACCTCACATAATCTTCACAATCATGAGGTGGCGTAATGTGTTAGAGTTTGTTAGGTAAAAGAAAGTGTATAACCTAGGCAATGTGCAATAATTATCGGAGAAATCTTCCCTTTATCCACATGTATACCTTTTTGTTGTTTATAGCTTATGACCTTGCTGAGGTTGTTGAAGGAATATGCTATTATAAATGGTTTGCTGATGGGAGACACAATGGTCCTTAAAGAAGGTTCCATAAGAATATTCCCTGACACATAGTGTTGGTGCAATTGATCTCTAGAGTTTCAATATTTGACAATGCACCCAAGTCTGGTCAGTTTAAACAAGGGTTAATTCAAATAGGACTTGATGTTTGGAAGAGAGTAGTCTAGTCAGGACTAGATGACTAGCAAGGGTAAGTCCTAACCGAAGGATAGGCAAGTGAGAAGTCCTAACTAGAGATTAGGCAAGTGGAAGTCCTGGTGAGTGAAATCGGACCCTAATGAGTGAAGCTAGGTGGTGAAAGTCTTGGTGAGTGAAGTCGGGCCCTAGTGAGTGAAGCTAGGCGGTAGAAGTCCTGGTGAGTGAAGCCGGACCTTAGTGAGTGAAGCTAGGTAGAGGAAGTCCTGGTAAGTGAAGTCAAGCAATGGAAGTCCTAGTGAGCGAAGTTAGGCAACTCTAGGGAGGTAACCCTAGGTAATGTGTGACCGATTGATTTCCGGTCGACTGCGCACGGTTGACTAGACCAGCGAATCCTGAAATATATTGATACTATTTTACTTTACTATTTTATCTATTGTACTAACCTAGTGTGTAGGAGTTGACAGGTATGAAGAAGTCCAGATAGGTCAACGGACCGACCGGATATCTGGCAAGAAGTTCAGATAGGTCAACGGGCCGACCGAATATCTAGCAGGAAGTCCAGTTGTCTGTGGACCGGACAACTGGCAAGTTGGTAAGTTAAGGTAAATCACTGGAGGAGAATAACCTTGTGAGGACACGTCCCGGTCGAGGGGACAGTAGGCGTTGGTCTAGATTAGGTCCATTTCGGATCCCTAATCTGAGACCTTGACTAGTTTCTAGTCCCAGAAGGACAAAAACTAATTACTACCACTTATTATTGTGCTAACTTTGCTTTGTAGGGTAGATATTTTAGTTATTAGACTAGCACATTTTTACAGGGCAAAAGGGAGCAAAAGCCTTCGGATGAACAGTGTCCGAATACGCGTTCGTACTGTTGATGGAAGGCGCCTTCGATAGTTATGTAGGCGCCTTCCAAGGGATGGATTTTAAATTTTGAAGCAGAAAATGCACAGAATTTGTGGGATAAAATTTATCCCATTAGAGGTGCTTTCAACACCTATGGAAGGCGCTTTCCATGCTCTTTATAAGCCTGCTCGCCCAAAGCTTCATCAACAACTACCATACAAGCTACTACACGTTCTTTTGAGGTTCTGACTACTCCAGGCTTGTACGTACTACAACTCAGCTACGAAGTTGCTGTGCTTGATGACTATTCCAAGGACTTCTGATTGCGGTCGGTATACTGACATCGATACATGAACAAGCCACTTTGATCCTAAGTGTCGGTAATACTTTTATACTTAAATTTTGCAAATGGGAAGTGCAATCTGTTGCACTTCTCCAATCTTATTTGTACTTGATTCTCTTTTCTGGAGGCACCGGAAGAGGTTTTTAGTGAATTACCCATCGATAGGTCCACGAGACTTGGGTCTTGGAGTAAGACTCGCTGAAGGCTCCAAACCAAGTAAACTAACTGTGTTTTCTTGGATTTTATTTTTTATTTTTTATTTACTTTCCACTGCGTTCGTACTCACAATTTTAAAAATGAGAAAATAAGTTTTTGAAAACCACGTGATTCACCCCCTCCCCCCTACGTGCGTATCGATCCAACACTTTCTTACCATATATGCTTCTTGATCTTCATTAAGGGATGGGTCTGACTCGAGTTTGTCCTTCTTCTTGGCTCTCAGTGTTAGGTTATAGTTTATCTCCATTTCTTTTATCACTCCTGCACATCTAGATTCATGTAATTCAAATATTGAAAAAAAGTTCTTCTAAGGTACTTACCTCCAAGTTCTTAGAGATGTAGTATGCATATGCTAAGGTTAACTACTCCATTATTCTTGGGAAGGTGTTGAGCGCGTACCGGATTGCGTCTAGATTCATTACCACTTCCTCGAGGTTGTTGAGTTGGGTGATTAGTTCCTTGAACTTCTCATGGAGTTTGACTACCTTCTCTCCCTTGTTTATCCGAAGATTTGTTAGTTAATTTATGAGGATGTCCCTTCTCGCTAGCTTTGCTTCCAAGGTGCCTTCATAGAGCTCCAGGAATTTCTCCCAGAGTTCTTTGGCTGAGGTGTAGCTTCTGATGCAGTTGACCTCTTGAAGTGGTAGAATATTAAGCAGATGAAATTCTACCTTTTTGTTTGCCACGGAGTCACTCTGTTCTTTCTTGTTCCAGAGTTGTTCTTCCTTCACTTCTCTATGCTGATCTCTAGGTTCTACAAAATCATATTTAAAAGTTAACAATATTTCAAAATCCGTTTTAAAAAAAGGCTCCATCTTTTTCATCCATATCTCGAAGTCTCCCTCGAACTTCAATGGATGAATGCTAGTTCTGGCCATTTCTTGTGCTTTAGATGACAGTTAGTCATTCTGAAGCATCTTTGCTCTGATACTACTTATAGGTCTTGGATGACCGACAAGAGAGGTTGAATTGTCCTGTTAAGAATTTTAAGACTTTCTTTTGCTTTCTCACTTTAGGAAAGACAACACAGGTTAGTTGAACTAAAGTTAATCAAAATAAACATAAAAAGAATAGTAAGAGACAAAACCGATATACTTGGTTTGCAATCAGAAGATTGCTAGTCGAAAACTTTGAAAGCTCCACTGAAAATTTCCTTCTAGCGGAGTAGCCTCTTATAACAATTAAGTATAGGAAAAGACAATAAAAGCAGTAAACAGAATTTGGAAGTTTGAATTCAAGTGTTGTATAAAATCTTGAGGCCCAAGTCTCCTTTTATAGTTTCACTAGTCGAAGTGACCGTTTACTGACGTGACGCATTCCGGGCGCCTAAACCAGGTCCAAGCGCCCCCAGCTGGTCGCCTTAATCCACTTCGCAATAGCTAAGTGAACGTCGTTTATCCATTCCGGGGTGCTTGGATTGATCTGGACACCCATATCGCTACTGACGTGGACCTAAATATATACACAATGCAACAGCTACATGGGGGTGCCTCTTCTGCACCAAATTAGTCTAGGCACTCGGACCATTCCAAGCGCCCGGACTCTGGATGCCTAGACTTGGTCCAGACACATGGAAAAGTCAACTTCATGTTGACTTATCTGGCTGCTACTTCGACACTTGGGTGATTGATCGGACATCAGGAATTGGGCTCACCCGAACCCATCTCTGGCCTTCTCTCTTCGAGTTGTCTTCCTCTCTGGCTTCTCGTCCATCGAAAACGTCATGCGTCCCAAGTGTCCTTCTCGTCTACCGGTGTACTCTCCGAAGTACCTCGTCTCTTGGATGCACTGAGTCCATTGACTCGCTTCCCATGCCACCCTTCTCACTAGCTACATCTTCCGTTCAACTTCTTGTGCTTCTAAGTTCTTGCACACATAGACACAAGGATTAAATATAATAGGACCTAACTTAACCTGGTTTATCATATCAAAATTTCACTAGGGTACTTATAATAACTGTCCAAAACCATGATGTATATAAAAATGATGAAGACGAGATACACTTAGTTGATTCATAATATAATTCACATCACAATTATTTGTAGATGTTAATGCCAGTTACGAGGAAGTAGATGATAGAGAGATATCTAGTAGTGAGGAGGTTGATGTAGCAATGAAGTCTAGCAATGAGAATTTATAAAATGTTAATTTAGTTGATTCAGAATGACATTAGATGATTAAAAATTATTAACAATGTCATGATATATTGTATAATTTTATTATAATTTTTTCCATCTCCCTAGTTAGAAGATGATATTATTTCACATGTGTATATCTTATACTGTGATTTTGCATATATAGTCATGCAACTAGGACATAGAGGACATGCTGACCAAATTGTTTTGAGAGTTGTTAGTGACTGATAAGTAATTATTCTAGTACCTTATGTTCTTTTTATTTATCACACATATCTCAACTACAAAAAAATAGGGTTTTAGAGATGAAAAAAATCTATCTCTGAAATTCATTTTTCCATCTCTTAAAAAAGTTTGAGACAGAATATTCCATCTCAAAAATCTGTTAATGACAACCTCATAGCTAATTTTGAGATAGAAATATTCCATCTCTAATTTTAGAAATGAATGAAAAAGTTGTTTATAAATCTATTTTTAAGTTAACAAAATAAAATTGATTTCAAATGTAAATTCGGTCTCTAATTTTATTTTAAATATGTTAGTAATCTTGTTTATAAATCTATTTACAATTATATTTATAAATCCATATATAATTTTATTTTTAAATTTATCACTAAATATTATTATATTATATTTTTATATTGCTAATCAATATATTAAAACAATTCTTCATTTCAAATAAATTAAAATCATTAAAAAGAAATAATTTCTAATTCCAAATGTATCATACAATTAACATTGAAATAAATAAATATTTACATTATCTAAATAAATTTGACCAATAATCAAACTATAAACAATTATATGAATTTTTAAATCTTACCCTAAGTAATCTAATCTTTACGTGACATTGTCTATCACGACTCTCATTAAGACCAAATCCTCCTAGATATAAATGATTTGTATATTCCATCTCTTGAATTATTTTTGAACCATCTCCTTGAGATTTTCTTCTCTTTGCATACCTTCCTCAATACGATTTTCTTCCCTCTGCCTACTTTCTATGATAACAAGTTTTATTTTTTTTTTTACTTTCAATAATTTGTTCCTCTATCCTCAAGCTAATAGTATGCATGCCTTCAATTTCCTCTTTCTACCCTCCCTGCCTTTGAACTCCATGAGATAAATTGCTTCTCTTTTATAGATTAACGAACTGACCAATTTTGTTGAGATAATCTAGCAAATCAAAACATGAAACGAGTAAGTCTTACAATATCAAATTTTTTAATACAACAATTAAAATTATACAAAAGTCACAATCAATATCAATGTTCATCCACTAATTAGTCCATAGTTGTCAATGTTAAAGAATCAACAAGTCAGAAGAATCTTTTGGTACTGAAACAATAGGAATCACAAAATCATAAAAATTATGTCAGCATGAACAAATACTTAAGTAGGACTTTTTTTCAAATTTGAATCTTAAACTTAGAATCTCTAAGTATATATAACACAATCAAATACAAGACAACAGAAAAACTTACTAATCTTCTTACTATAATTGATTAATTTAAATCACAAGCATAAAAAGCTTAATATCCAAAAACACAATACCACCGGAACTATAAATATTGCCAAGAAGTAATCCTGTAATATTAATAAATGAAACTATAGCATATAGTAAGCAAATAGTACCAAGCAAAAGATTAAAAGATAATTTTGAATGCAACATTTGCTCTTGGTGGTTGTGGCTAATACAACGTTTGCTCTTGGTAACCTGCATAATAATAAGTGAAACATAAGTCACAATAGAATATGGAAAAGTAGAATTACCTTATTAAATAATTACGAATCATTCTTGGATAACTTAATTGCCTTTAGATAACCTCATTCTCATCTACAAATTAGTTAGAGCATTGTGGCTATAAGGAAACAATATGTAACAACTTAAAATACAATAAACACTAAACATAGAAAGGAGAAAGCAAAGAGTACAAACGTTATGAAAAAAATGGAAAATGACAAAAGAAATTCTTGTGAATAAAAAATAGAAGAAAAGGGATCAAAGAAAAAAAGGAAAATGCCCTATGTTTTATCCTGGCACGACTTATCAGCAATAGGCAACATTGCATGACAGCGACAGGCGACATCATGCGACCGGAAGGTGTGCGACCTATTGATAAACCTGAGTTTATCGTGAAATGGATATCAAATAATTAAGTATGGAACCCCTCTATGCTACAGTAGTATAGAACTAACTCAGATTGTCTCTCTTAAGGAATATAACAATAGGATGATAATTCTTAGGCTTGATTTGTTATTGCTTAAGGTTTTTGAAGTTAAATAGAGGGTTTGTATTTTGGATTCAAAGACTAAGAAATGAAATAGCAAAGCAAGTATGAAACTAAACCTAATGAATAAAATACAATGCAAGAATTGAGGCTAAGTCTAACGTAACTACAATTGCAGAAAATAAAAGTCAACATGAAGTAATTAACGAAACTAAGCATGAAACAAAAACTAGAGCATTAAAGAGACCTAATCTAACTTAACCTAATTGCATTTAAATGAAGACATAAGACATAGCAATTGAAAGAGCAATACAAAGTAAGAGTTAAGCAAACTAAGATACATCAAATTGAACTTAACTATTGAAAGAGACATTTCATCAAACACATGACATGTAGGAATTAGAACCTAACTATGATTGGAACATTTCATCAAACAAGTTGTGTGCATGAAACAATTAAAACCAAGTGCATGCAATCTAATTAAGGAAGATCAAGTTTGATACAAGCATTCAATAATAAACATCAACACACATCCAACATTATAAAAGAAACAACCCAATCTCTGTCAGACACAGATGAAGTTGTCCGGTGGTGAAGGCAATGGCTACGGACTTGGTGAAGAAGGCTACTGGATCAGAGATGGATGAAGAAGATAGTTGTCTTAATCGAATACGAAGCTGGGAAAGCCCAATAACTCGTAGATCGAAGATCGGATATGGAAGAGATGTGGTGGACCTATTGTTGGAAGCTTGGAGGCTGACCATGGAAGGAAGATGAGAAGAGGAAGAAGATGGGCGATGTGTGATGACCGGAGGGAGGAAAACCCCCTTCCTTGGTGTGCCGATGGTGGTGAAGTTGGCGTCGAGCAGCGCCCGTGTCGGTAAGAAGATGATGCTGGGACGGAGGAGGCCGACGGGATGTAGATGGGGGAGATGGAGAGGATTAATCGACCGACAGTGGAGTGGTGGATGAACTCGCCAACTAATTGAAGGTGGAGTTCGATGAGAAGGGGCGACGTCCTGGCAGCAATCATGTGAGGAAGTAGAGAAGAAGAGAAGAGGAACATAATGTGCTTCGTCCATTCTTATTTGCCCCGATCTAATCGGACGACCAAGATTGGCCCAAATCTAGGTGAATGGATGAGATCAACTCTGATTGAATGGTCTAGATCGGCTGGAGCTAGTTGAATGGTCAAGATGGCTAGATCATAATGAACTACTCGGATCATCCGAGATCTACACAGATCGAACATAATCAACTAGATCTTGATGAATGACTAGAATTAATCATATCATAGCCCTTTGATTGAATGGTCTAGATCGACTTTAGATTTGATCCAACGACTTAGATTTCTCCAGATTGGACTTCTCCTTGGCTTAAATCTTTAGGTTCAATTTGGTCCAACATGAGTTCAATCCCTACCAGATCAAACTACATAATTATAAGTAAAATCCATAAAAATAGCAAGAATTATAACAAAACCCATAATATGAATGTAACTCAATAAACATGATAAGAATCAACAATTAACTATATGAGAGTATTAAAACATTAAAATTAAGGAAAAAATTAATGCATTAAAATGCAAGTTATTACTTATCAGTAGTACGCAACATCTAGGGACCATAGGGTGCACGACCTCACGGTCGCATGAGGTGGTCGATTGAAGCGGTCGCAAACCTTGAAGCCATGAGAAGCCACTGCAGTCAAACTCAAGTGGCCATGGTCGAGCTCACAGCTGTGGTCGACCTCACAGCTACAGTCGACCTCACAGCTACAATCGACCACAAAGCTACAGTCGACCTTGTAGCTGCAGTCGACCTTACAACTGCATGAGAGGGCCACCAAGAATGAGAAAAAAAAAAATCAGAGGCGAGGGAAGAAGAATTCGTACCTGCTCTACTAAAGCCAAAGATAAATTAGGGCGAGGAGGAAGGATTAGAAAACCTAGTTCATATTTATTTTTGTTTATAAAAAGTTATATGTAATTTCGTATTAAATTTGGTTTAAATTTTTTATTAAAGTTTTTTCATATATTATATTTTATCAAAGTGAATAGATTTACAATTTCATATCAAATCTATCTCTAATTTATATAAAACTAAAATAGATTTTATTTCCATTTTAAATTTTCATTAAATATTTAAATGAAATTTGTGATAGAAATTATGTGGTCTCAAATTCTCATTTATAATCCATATTTATTTTTAGTTTATAAAATTTATATGTAATTTTGTATCAAAATTTGTTTCAAATTTTATTTTAAATATCTTTTCAAATATTATATTTTTATTAAAGCTAAACAAATTAATTATTCCATAGTAAATCAGTGTCTAATTTATATAAATTAGAAATATATTTTATTTTTGTTTTAAATTTTAATTAATTTATAAATAAAATTTGTCACAAAAATTATACAGTCTCAAATTCTGTTTATAATTCATATTTATTTTTGTTTATAAAAATTTATATTTAATTTTGTTTCAAATTTGTTTTAAATTCTATCTTAATTTAAAAAAATATATTACAATTTACTAAATTGAAATGGATCAATAAGTTGGTATAAAATCTGTCACTAATTTATATAAATTTGAAACAGATTTTATTTTTATTTTAAAAATCTGTTTCTGAAGTCTTGTTTTCTTGTATATACAGGCGCCAGCACGCTGCCAGCACAGGTGCCAGCACGCGACCGGTACAGGTGCTATTACGCGGCCGGCACAGGCGCCAGCACGCGGCCGGCACATCCGCCACCACGCGACTGGCACAAGCGCTAGCACATGGCTGGCACAACCACCAGCACGCGACCGTCACAATCGCCAGCACGTGGCCGGCACAACCGCCAACACGCGACCAGCACAACCGAAACAACGTCAAGAAGAGGGAGAGAGTGGGAGGATTTACTAGAGAATTATCAAAGTTGAAGGAGATTGGGGAAGATTTTCCGCGCGCGTGCGCAAGGGGATATTGGGGCCGGGGTGTGTCTTAGTTATCAGGATTACTGATGATACGGTGCATGATAGTGGGGCTTCGGGAAGGAAGGTGGAGGTAAGTCAAGAGGACGTGGTGGTCAGAAGTCAGAGGGATATGGTGGTCAGAAGTCAGGGGTACGTGGCAGTCAGAAGTCAGGGGGACGTGGCAGTCAAAAGTCAGGGGATGTGGCGGTCAGAAGTTAGGGGTCTGAAGTTATGGGTATATAGCGGTCAAAAATCAGGGGGACATGGTGGTCAGAAGTCAGGGGTACATGGCGGTCAGAAGTCAGGGGGACGTGGCGGTTAGAGGTCAAGTGGACATGGTGGTCAGAATTCAAGGGGACGTGGCGGCCAGAAGTCAAGGGGACATGACCGTCAGAAGTCAAGGGGACGTAGCGGTCAGAGGTCAAGGTGACATGGCAGACAGAAGTCAGGGGGACATAACAATAGGAAGTTAAGAAGGCGGAAAAGATAGGGCTGCGTGGACAGGTCAGGATTTATAGAACTGTACACAGGACCCGATATACAAGTAACGTAACACTGGCCAGGGCATATAGGACGAGATACGTAGGTCAGGAAATACATGTAAGGATTTACAGGGAATTATATGCAAGGCAAGATATACAAGTAACTTAACATCGGTTAGGGCATACAAGACAGGATACATAGGTCAGGAAATACAGGTGAGGTTTTATAGGGCAGTATACGCAAGGCAAGACATACAAATGTAACACCGGCCAGGGCATACAAGACGGGATACGCAGGTCAGGGTTTACTGGTCAGGAAGTACAAGGTCAACTGAAGTAGGGTCCAAAGCGTAGAGGAGTTATAGGTCGAGATTTGTAGGGCAGCATATACGCTTAGGTCAGGATTTATAGGGCGGAAGTAGGACAGCACATACGCTTAGGTCAGGATTTGCAGGGCAGCACATACGCTCGAGTTAGGATTTACAGGGCAGCACATACGCTCGGGTTAGGATTTGCAAGGCAATTTATATGCTTAGGTCAGGATTTACAGGGCGGAACTCTCAAGGCAAGATAAAGTCAACTAGGCGCTAGACACTATACAACAAGTAGGCCATGGAATCATAACTTCTTGTCATGGAATAATCAGCACATGTCAGGGAATATGCTAACGGTCTAAGGCTCGTTACTCGCTGATCCTTCTTCTGGCCTATAGGAAAGGGCCACCTGTCATTCACCGCCAGACAAACTCTAACACCCGACATTCCCTGACGCCTGTCAGGGTCCAAAAGTTCACCAAGTCATATAAAAAGGGAGGACCTCTCCCTTACGCAGGTACGCTCACTCGTCTCTCTGGACTCGTCCTTTACTTTTTCTATTTTCACTGTTCTTCTGGGGGAAAAGTACCTGACTTGAATGTCGGAGGGCCTACTCTGGGGACTTTTTCCCTGGTTCTTGGTCTCTAACGCTCTGTGCGCTCGTCTGAGTGTGTGCAGCATCCTCGCCTCACCGTCCTCGTCACCACCCCTTGTCATCCACCCGTGAGAAGGCCTCCCCGAGTCACCACCCCGTCAGGAGGCTCTAGTCTTCCTCAATTAAACCTCTCGACAGCAGAGTCGTCCTCCGTCTGACTCAGATTCCAGACGGGATTAATTTGGCACCGTCTGTGGGAACACATCTACCTGTTCCAGAATGTGACGATGGAGGATTCTGGCCGAATCAACGTGACCATGACCACTGGAGAATACGAGTTATTCAAGGAAGCTAACAAGCGAGCGACTTCCGAAAAGCAGACTACCACATCCCGACAGCGAAAGATGCCCCGAAGCTTCTAAAGAGCTAGTCCATGTTTCTAACCAGGGTTCTAAAAGAAAACAACCCGAGGAATTTCCCTTGGCCTTCTACCGAGAGTCTGACCTGGGGTATTATCAGCCAGGTCCCTAAGGCCATAGTCTTAAGAGAGAACAACCGCCAGTTTCTATGGCCGAGAGCTCCCTTCCCCAAGTTTCCAATAAGGGAAAAGTTATAGTTCTTCAAGGAGAACCTCACCCTGAACCTGATGAGAAAGTGCCCTTCTCCTCAAGAATCCTAGAAGAAAAGTTTCCCAAAGGGTACAGGCCCCCGATCATCGGAGAATACGATGGTAGCAAAGATCTTGAAGACCATCTGCGTAAATTTAGGAATGTTGTGTTACTCCACCAATACAGTGACGTCGTTAAGTGCCGAGTATTCTTGAATACTTTATCTGAATCAGCACAAAAATGGTTTGATGGACTACCGCATGGGTCAATCACTTGTTTCCAGGATTTTAAAACTATTTTCCTGCTCTATTTCGCTAGCAGTAGGAAGTACCAGAAAATAGACCACTGCCTTTTCGCCCTCAAGCAGGGGTCAACTGAACTGCTAAGGAGTTATATTAAACACTTCAATCAAGTGGCTCAGGACGTCCCCTCAGTCACTTCTGAAATACTCATGAGCGCTTTTTCCCATGATTGGGGGAAGGAGAATTCTTCAAGGATCTCATTAGAAATCCCGTAAAAAACTTTAACGAGATGATAGAAAAGGCTACTAGTTATATCAATGTAAAGGAAGCTTAGGCAGTGCAGAGAAAGGCTGACCAAGTGCCCGCTGTCATTAACAAACTGGAGAAACACATGCCTCAACAACCAGCTCAACCGCTTCCCCAGGCTCGGGAAGTTAGACCTTTCTTCTAGCCCGGTCAGGATCCTAGACCAGTTCTGCAAGTAGCTGCTATCCATGCTCCCCGACCTGGCCCCTGGGGCCCGCAGTATTACACTTACCATCGTTCCCATACACACCCCACAAATGATTGTTTTCAATTTGCTCGTGATTCCCGGCGGGCAGCCGAACAGGGCCTGCCACCCCCTGAGCTAGTGCCCTAGGTGCAAAAAATGATGGAGGAACAACGTGCCGTAGGAGGTCAGGCAGGTCGACCTCGTCCCGACCTGGCAGGGCCAAGTACCCAGCAGCCTGGTTGTGGTGGGGAGTAGGTAGACGCCCAAGAAGCAGGAAATCAGGGCAACGCGGTCGTCCGCGAGATAGGCATGATCTCCGGAGGGCCTATAGATGGAGATTTGGGCCAAGCCCACAAGTCTCATGAGCATCACCTGGAGGTCCACGCTGTGGGGTGCAGTCAGGAGCAAGCTGTCGGCCCTATTATCTGCTTCGGGCCACAAGATCTTGAAGGAGTAGAGCTTCCCCACGATGACGCCCTCATCATCAAAGCAGTCATTGCCAACAGCGGCATGGCCCGAGTTTTCATTGACTCTGGGAGCTCAGTCTATATACTATTCAAAATAGTATTTGAGGAGATGCAAATTGACGTTGGCGACCTCCAACCAGTGGCTACTTCATTATATGGGTTTACTGGTAATGAGGTGAAGCCCATGGGTCAGATAAAACTGGCTATATCATTGGGAAGTGATCCATTGGTGCGTACTAGGAGGAGTACCTTCATCGTGGTAGATTCACCTTCATCTTACAATGTTATTCTGGGCTGACCGGCGCTACATGAATTCCAAGCTGCCGTTTCCACCTTCCACAAGAAAATCAAATTCCCAGTAGGAGATCAGGTAGGGGAAGTTAGGGGAGAGCAGAAGGTCTCCCGCCGGTGTTATATCGATATGGTTTGAGTGGAGGCTCGCAAGGTGCAGAGGACTCAGGATAGCGGTGTACAAGTCATTCAAGAGGAGCCTCTCCCTATAGCAGAGGAGCCCATTCCCTGGGAGGAAATCCAACTGCACCCCGACCGCCCAGAGAGTCTCACCCGTATAGCCAGTGACCTACCTTCCAGCCTCAAAGAAGAATTGATCCAGTGCTTGGTGCGCAACCGAGATGTTTTCGCCTGGTCTCTAGAAGATTTACCTAGAGTCAAACCCAAAGTAGTGGAGAACAAACTACATCTCCTGCCTGATGTCCGGCCGCTCAAGCAGAAGAAAAGGAATTTCTCGGCCGATCGAAACAAAATCATCCGAGCTGAAGTGGACCAGCTTAGGAAAGCGGGCCATGTTAGGGAAGTACAATTCCTATCTTGGCTTTCTAATGTGGTCCTAGTGGCTAAACCCAATAATAAGTGGAGGGTCTGTATCGACTTCAAAGATCTCAACCATGCCAGTCCCAAAGACTGTTATCCCCTTCCTTGGATAGATCAAATGGTGAACTCCACAGTAGGATGCGAGAGGATTTGCATGCTAAATGCTTATCAGGGGTATCTTCAGATTCCCCTGGCTCGGAAAGATTAAGAAAAGGTTAGTTTCATCACGGCTGATAGTACCTTCTGTTGAACTGTTGGGGCCAGCTAGAAGGGGGGTTGAATAGTCTACAAAAATCAAAACAAACACAACCCTTCTCGAACTCTTAAACTAACACTTGCATAAATTATAACTTAAACAAAAAAACAGAAAAATAGAAAAGATATGGCACACCAGGATTTACTTGGTTATAATCGGGGAGGTTGTTAATCCAAGGAAAATGTAGCACTAAATACTCCTTTAGGCGGAGAAGCCTCATACAGCAATGAAGTGCAAAAAAATAGAAGCTTAACTACAGCGAAAGCGTACAAGTGTAGAAAGAATGCATTGCTTGAGTTGTTGAATGATTGAAAAGCTTCTGGACCAAGGCTATATTTATAGCCTTGG
>JBBMJZ010413113.1:18858167-18869951 GCA_037833815.1 Zingiber zerumbet | reverse complement strand
TCTACGCATATATTTGACATTCTGACTACTCCGGCTTCCCGTTGTTGCTTCGTTGTGACGTTGCTACGTCCGACTACTGCTGAGGAGGTATCCAACACTAATGCTAAGTTGATCATCCTTGAAAAGTGTTGGGTAATGAAAATTCAATCTTGTACTTAATTTCTGTAAAAAAAAATATAGTGTGTTACACTTGTCCTAATTGTTGTTTGTACTTGATCCCCTCTTCCGGCGATTCAGGAAGAGATTATTAGTGGATTCGCAGGATCGTGAGTCTTGGAGTAGAAGTCACCGAAGACTCCAAACCAAGTAACTACTTGCTTTCTTGTACTTTTCAATTTCTTTCTTTTTCGTTGTGCATATTTTAAAAAAAAAAGGATAAAAAGAAAATTTTTAAAAACCATGTGATTCGCCCTCCTCTCATGTGCATTTCAATCCAACAATAATAACATATAAAATAGAGTTATCACAATACAAATAGTATTAATTAGCAATTATATCCTGTCTCCCTGAGACCAGAATCTAGTCAGGGTTTTAATTTAGGTTTTTAAAATGGACCTAAATTGGACCAATGCCTACTGTCCCCTCACCAGGACACGTTCTCAATAAGTAACTCTCCTCTAGTGATTTACTTTCACTTATTAAGTGTTAAGTTACCTCTTTGACGTCTAATCTAACTCACCAGGTTTTCTGTAAGAATTGCATATCCAGACTTCGTCAATCGAGAATCGCACATCCCGACTGGACTTCCTGCCTAGTGTTTGGTTCTCTTGATTCGTCAAGTTAGTCAACCCTGTGTATTTGATAACAAGGTTGGATTAACAACACATTTAAATTTAATCTATATGTCATTCATCAAAACTTGGATTTGACCATTAATGCCAAATGCACTAACATTTATGACCCATCCTATTTATAAAATTATAAAAAGATTTAATTGAGCCAAAAACTATCTCAATTCTTCACTCCTTATTTGTAATTGTCTAGATCCCTAAATTTTTGTCTCTTCAGTGCGATCATCAGTATTCGCTCTCCCCCTACATTACTATTGATCAGACATGTAGGGAGACCTTCTAGATCTGGGATGGGGTAGACCACTCGACACGTCTAAGTCACGTTCTTCATATGAGTCGGGCATAGGGCAGATCCAAGGACGAAGCTAAGAATTTTATTTTAGGGGGATGAAAGGTGCGTGTTTTACGTTGAGACCCCCATTCACTCCTCTTTCACTCCTACACCTCTTACATTAAAAAATTAAGGTGGTCGTGCTCCCCCTGGGTGGATCAATGGTGGTTAGGTCAACGTGTGCCAGGCCAATTATGGGTGGAGTGATTTCGAGCAAGTGGACACTAAAAAAACTTTGAGGCTCTCGACGAGAATTTACTTGACTTCAGTGAAGACCAGTGATTCTGGTGCGAGTCTTCGGCGATGATGAACGGTCTTCAAATGTTGAGAATATCAAGAATGTTGGTGCAATCAACCTTTTGTCAAGAGTAATTAGGTTGACCAAGCTTGAGTCGACTCAAATTGGGTTTTGATGTTTGATTAATATATTAGTTGGTCGAGTGAGAGATTGAGAAAGTCGAGGTTAACCAGATACTTGACAGTCAATCAATATTATTAGTTGGTTGAGCAAAAGTCAAATATGTTAAGGTTGACTGGAAACTTGATAAGATGTGAAAAGTTTAAGTGAGTTGCGGTTGACTGAACACTTAGCTGTCGGAAGTCCAACATAAAGTTGGCAAGAAGAAAGTCTAAGCGGATCATAATTGATCGGATACTTGGTGATTCAAAGTCCAACAAGGAATTAACAAGAATAAAATCCAAGTGGATCACGGTTGATTGGACACTTGGCTATTGAAAGTCAAACGTGGAGTTAGCAAGAGGAAATCCAAGTGGATCATGATTTAGCAAATACTTGGTGATTGACAGTCTAATAGAGAGTTGACAAGAGGAAAATCCAAATGGGTTATGAAGGACTAAATACTTGACATGAGAAGCAAAGTCTAAGTCAGTAAATGTTGATCAAACACTTGGCACAAGTGGATCATGGAGGATTGAACACTTGGTGATAAATAAAGTCTCGACGGATCAAGGTTTACTTGATGCTGTGCAACGAGAAGTCTCGACAAGTCAAGGTTGACAGAATGCTGACAAAAAAAAATCCTAGTAGGTTAAGATCAACCATATACTAGACAAGATGAGAATTCAGCTTTAGTAAGGCTGAAACATAAGTATTAGTCTATTGATTGGGTTAATCGATTGATCAATGGACTCTAAATCCCGAAATTGGAGTTTGAGGTATTTTCAAGGTTTGCTACACTAACTAGAATTACTACTATAATAATTAGGGTTACCACAATAGCAAGAGTTTATTATAAATTCTAAATCTTAAAAATTAGAGTATGCTACAATAGATTTAGGGTTTGCTGCAATGGTTGGATTTAGGGTTTACTACTACAATGTTTTTACTGCAGCACTAATCGATTGGTGAGTTCCAACAATTGATTGGTGGTACTGTAGCATCGAATAAAATGCTTCCAAATTGACTAGCCTATTCAATTGCTCATTGGCGGTCGATTGTTGACTTTTAGCAATCGATTAGTAAGGAAAAAAATAATCATTCTATACGTTTAAATGGTTAGATTCAATATCAATCGATTAGTGGAGGTAAGCAATCGATTGCTCGGTGGAAATCAGGTAGAATGTAACCCTTGAAAGAGGGTTTTAGAGGAAATTGAAGGGGATGACTCTTGGAGGTTTGAGGACGAAATGCTATTATATTTTCAAACCAACAAAAGACAATTCCAAGTAATAAGAAAGCGTCCAAAATAAAATTATATTTTTAAAGTTGTTTATGTTTGTATTTGTATTTGTATGCTTGTTGTATTTGTTACTAGAATAGATTGTAAAAGGCTTTTTTACCTCCTAAAGATATCCAAGAAGGATAAAATTTAGTGGTGATAGATAACTAGTACTAGACTTTTGGTTTGTTGACGTTGCAAGTTTACATTCCTTCGGTCCTAAAAGGGTTGGTCGTCTTAAGAGGCGGATATAGTAAAATCAACGGTGTTGTACATGTGATGTTGAATTTGATTCAAGTTTTTTTTGTTATGCATTCAAACGATGAGCACTTCGAGATGAACTGATAAGAGCTATTCATCCCTCCTCTACCTCTCATGGCTAATAGGGAAAATATTAGAAAGGAGGCTAAGATTGCACTTGACGAAATCCCTTCAATACTTAAATAAAGTCTCAATTATCCAAAAGGAATAGTCGAACAAAAGACGAGGAAGACAAACAAATGAAATGTAAAAATTATATTCTCAATGTACCTTCGTCCGTGAGAAAAGACACCCTGTTTTGTTATGGCCTGATCTAAGTGGTAAACGGCTTAACCAGACATCCCACACATATTTCGTACTGGTCCCACATGTCCTCGAAGCAATTTTACGCCACATCTGGCACGTCCAGCAACGTTCCCCCCATCATGAGGAGATGCTTCCAATCAGGCCCCCCTTTGAGCTCCATCGGCGTCAGGGTTTGGTTTCGCACAAGTTTTGTCATGAGTTGGATGCTTTGACTTGCGCCCTATTTTAAATTCGGTTGATCAAAGTATGCGTTGATCGAGTTTTGATTCAAGTCCTAGCGTGTTTGTCGTTCCCACCGAATCACTAACGAATCCAGAAATTAACTTGAATTACATGAAAACAAGTTTAAATCATTTGAAGATTTAAGTGAATATTTTAAGCCTAATTTTTAAGAAAGGTAAAGTTTAAGCAAATTTTATATTTCCGGCACACAGTTTGGGAATTTAGAAATTAAAAGCGTTCTTTGGGATTTTTTCAAAGTTGGAGATGAAATTTACATAATCTACTCATTTAATATGTTCGGTAATTGATATGAACAGGTAGTTCTCTTTGCACACAATCCATCAGACGGTAGCTCTCTAGGGTTTAGTCCAATCCATCCGACGCACGCTTTCTCCGAATCGAGATGCTTTCCTCCGCCAATTCACTCCCATCGCCGTCGACCTTTCCCTTGGTCGCCAATGCCTCAAATTTCCGCTGCTCGACCAAGAGATTCCTTCGGATTAAGGCCTCTTCCGCCGACTCCGACGAGGGCCGGTCGACGGGGAAGAATCCTCTGGCATCTGTCCTGGACGTCCCGAGGAAGCTGTGGAGGCAGTCTCTGCAGCCGCTCGGGGATTACGGATTCGGGCAGCGGAGCGTGTGGGAGGGAGGCGTCGGGCTGTTCATGGTCTCCGGAGCGGCCGTGTTCGCCCTCGCCATTGTTTGGCTGCGGGGCATCCAGCTGAGGACGCGGCTGAGGAAGTACCAGGTGGTGTTCCAGTTCTCCCAGGCGTGTGGGATCTGCGTTGGCACTCCCGTCAGGATCAGGGGGGTGACCGTGGGCAGCGTGGTTCGTGTAGGTTCTAGCTTGAAGAGCATTGATGCTGTCGCGGAGGTGTGTGCATTTTAGTTCTTTGTGCTGCGTCAAGTATAATTAATGCAATTGTATGCTTAGAAGTTCGTGAGAAATTCATTGACTTAGCCCTTTTGTCTGAAAAATAGAGTTCAACGTTGTTATTATTACTTAGGACCGATCACTTTGTGATACTTTTTCTAAGACCATATGTTTTTGACTGCAAAAATTTATACACAAGCATTCTTGCTTGTGTTGAAGTTCACTTTCTTATCCAGCTTCACCATTATGCATGAACAGATTCACCAGAAGTATGCTACAACACGTAACAAGTTCACAAAATTGGCCCTGTTACCTAACAATAAAGGAGACTTCAGCTAACTATCGACACCTAGGAAGTGATTCTCTTGTGGATGCATTTTTATCATTTGTCCTATAAATTCTTTAAATTTGGACTGCTAGACGTTATGGGTAAGATGTGACAGAAGCAATTCATTGGCTAATCATTGAAAACCGCCATTCACCAAGATGGAAGAAAGCCAAAGTCTGATGAAATAAAATCTTGATCATAATGATAAGTGGTATACCTTTTATAGGCATATATTTCTTATTCTGGGAGAAAAGGGATTTCTAAAATTTTGTAATCCAATCTCTATAATTTATATCATAACAAAGTTATTCCTTAAAAACTGGAGATATACGTTGCATACAATAAGATCCATTACATGGCACACTGCCAGACAAATAATTCTATTTCAGTTAGTTACGTGCAATTTGACAAATGTGTAAGTTTTATGCTATTATGGTGCTTTCTTTCTGACACATTTTTGTGCTTACTCTGTCTCTGAAAAGTAGAAATTAACTTAGCATGATTTTCTTTTCTTCCATCTGATCATAGTTTAAGAATCTTGGCTGTTTCATTGCATATCAAACATTTTACATGTCTTTATGGGCGCATTGATATATTCTGTTCATTGGAATACTTTAATGTTGTTTTGTATCTTTGTTTCTGAGGTCTCTTGATTCCAAACAAGAGACTAGCAATTATAATTTTCTTTAACCTTCATTTTGAAAGGTTGATGATGACAAAATCATTGTACCTCGAAATTCATTGGTTGAGGTGAATCAGTCTGGTCTTCTTATGGAGACATTGATTGATATCACCCCAAGAGATCCTCTCCCTGAACCTTCTGCAAGTCCACTTGATCCTAATTGTGTCCAAGAAGGTCTTATTGTGTGCAACAGAGAAAGGATAAAAGGACAACAAGGGGTAAACTTGGATGCCTTAGTTGGAGTGTTTACTCGTCTTGGAAGAGAAATGGATGAGATTGGAGTGTCCAGAAGTTATAGATTGGCTGAAAGGGTTGCGTCTGTTGTTGAAGAAGCACAGCCCCTCCTTGCAAAGGTGAAAAGTAGTTCATTAGTTATGTGATTTACCTTATGATAAATATGATACTGCATCTTGTCCCTATTATCTAATTTTGGTGCTTAAACCCAATAAAAAATTGCTTCTTAATTCCACACAATCACTACTTCTATGTTCCATCCATATATCGGATTATGCTATCCTATCTGAAGAACTTGTGTAGCCAATTAATATTGTGATTGTTGGATACAAAAATGAACTTGAAGTTCTGGATAGTTAATGTTATTTATGTTCTTGTTTTCATTTGTTTTCTTTCTGGGGAATCATTGTCTTGGCCAATTTGGTCTAGATTAAAATTTCTGATATTCAATAATTCTTCCTTGAATTATGTAACAAAGGATTTTTTGTGAAAAATATTGAGAGCTACTTTGAATGACTTTTGTTTCTCCTGCATTATGCAGTAGTATCACTTCCTTAATCTCTCATTTTATATCTTTACCATGAGCAACCATTTTGTTGTCCTTTAATTCTATATCTAATGGCATCTTCATGTTCAAGGTTGATTTTATTGTGTGTATATACACCTGTTTCAGTTGCTTTTATTTTCAATTATTTTGAGTTTTAAGTACGAAGAATTTGTTGTAATGATGCAACAGATTGAAGTCTTGGCTGAAGGTATTCAACCTTTGCTTGCTGAGGTTCGTGATAGTACTCTGCTGAAGGATGTGGAAATTTTAATTAAACGTTTAGCTATGGCAACTGAGGATTTGAGGTAGTACCACTTGGTATCAACAATTTCTAGATATATTGTTTATGTGCTTCATTTTATATTTAACTGTTAAACTGTCCTTCAATTATTTTATCGTTGCATAACATAGTGGTGCTTTCTTCAAGAATACAAGACCTCCTTTCCCTCTTTTTGCGATTGACTAAATGAATATTAGGTTTAGCCATGCCCTTTCACTTGTGATGACTCAGATGCAGTAATTCTCTTTTATTTTACATATATGTTAATGTGAGCAAACATTTCACTTGGTTGAGAACAATTTTCCCAACAGTTAAAGTTTTTCTTTGAGCCATTCTTTGATTGTTTATTTATCTCCTATGCTTCAAAGATTTTGAACTTCTAGAATAGATTAATCATTGAATATAAACCTAGTGACCTTTTGTTACATAATAGGCTCACTTACAATTTAGACAAAACTTTGTATAGGGCCATGGACAGAGGGACAGATCCAGGAATTAGAGGTGGGTTGGGCTTTGGGTGCGGAAGGGGTGGGTTTTAGTTGGGCAAAATAGACAAAAATAAAGAAGTTGCATATATTTAGAAAGGAAATAGTAATTTGCAGTCGATAGAATATGAAGAAGAACATAAGACTCCTAATTTAATATCTAATGACTGATTAAGTTATGTGGGACTGAATATTCTACTTAGCTTAGCTGTCGATTAATATCCAACTTGTTATGCAAACTAGAAGAAGGGTATCTCAAAATAGGAAAAAAAAGGGCTTAGTGAAGTCAACGAAGATGAAAAAATATTATAGTGGTTGAAGCTTTAATCTGAAATTGAAGTCTGTTTGATTTGTGCTTCAAAGCAGGATGATATTCTTTTTTTAACTCACCCTCAAACTTAAGATATGATGTCACAAGAAAAGACAGAAAAATCAAAAGGTTGCAATAAGAAAAAGAGATGGTTTTTCTAATATCTTCTCTTCAATGAGCTAAAATGGGAGCTTATACGGAAATAGAATGAGTAAAAGTCTGATAGTTAATCTGAAAATGAGAATATGTTCTTTCATTTAGTTGAGAGAAAAGAATTGAATACTGAAGAGAAAATAATTAATCTATTGTTTAAAGTTGCAATTAGCACCGAGAATTATAAAACAGAGTGTTGCAAATAAGGGAGACTTATCGTAGGAGAAAGTAAAAAATCTAGAATCAAAGCAAGACGCTGAGACAGGAAATAGAATGTTGAAAGATAAAAATGGCTATAAAAGATTGATGATAAAATAGAAGCCTAGTGGTAAGTCAGTTTGAGATGAAGGACAGAAGAAGATGCAATTAATCTTAAAAATCTGTAGCATTTTTTTGTTAGCCCTTAATCAATATATTTATCCTATTTGATTTGCAATTTGTAATGCTCTAGATATGCTACAACAACTTTTTCCATGACTTACTCATATTACCATCTTTAATCTCTAACTGCTGTCATATCATAGGAAGGTTCAGTCTGCCATCATAACTCCTGACAACACCGAACTAATTAGGGAATCTATTTTAACCCTCATGTTCACATTGAAGAATATTGAGGTGAGGATCCTTTATGTCTTCCATTATTTAGCTTTTTAGGAAAATAAGTATCTAATTATTCTTTCATATGTTTTTCAGAGTATTAGTTCGGACATATCTGGATTCACAGGTGATGAGCCGACAAGGAAAAATTTGAAATTATTAATCAGATCTCTCAGTAGGCTTTTGTGATCCTCCCTGAAGCCAAATTCTTGCCAACTCTAAATAAACTTCAGCAAGAAGCTGCTCGAAGGAGAATGGGGTCAACAACTGCACTGCAATATTGTTATGCGAGGCGAATTAATGAGCAGTGCGCTCAGTTGCGGAAGATTGTGGCTAATGAAAATATACATCTCCAGTTAACCCCTTTATGAATCCTTTTGCATATTATTAGTTAAATTGTTGGTAAGTAGAGAAAAATTCAAACGAGGTCTGTGTGAATCAACTTTAACTTTATATTATTGAAATATAGAAAATATTTCATGAGGTTTGCCACAAGTTTTGTTGATGGTGTTGGTCTGCAAGCTCAATACAAATCTGGTAGTCTACAATTAGTCGAGTGCCTGTCTATGAGATGCAACCCTCAATAGAATGCGAATGCAGGAAAATAATTATATTTAGTTCAAAGATGCTAGTGTTAACCATGATGAATTCTCAGTTTACAGCGTGAGAGGACAAGATTTTAGCTGCCACTGACAAAGAAGCCATCTTCCACTACAGCCAGTTGAAGTTCCTTATTTTGAGATAAAAGGAGAATCCATAGACCTGGGTGGATCATATGAGCTGGTACAATGCTTTACATTTTCCTTGACCTGAAAATTTTGGTTATAAAGTTATACCCAACATAAAGGAACTTAGCATAATCATTATAATGCTTGATGATTTGTTATCATTGAATTTCCAAGGACTAATATATGTTGCTGATAGTATAATTTCATTTTATGGATTTTTCAGAGAGCAATTGATATATCTTTTCTCCATTCTTCTCTCATGTAGGAGGAAGAAAGTAGAGATGGAAAACTTGTGAAAAAAAATGGAATTCTGATCTTCATCCTGAATGCAGAAATCTACTTGTAAGCTCCGTTATATTTTGATACAGAAATATTGGTAAGAAAAAGATAAGAATAGGATGATGGCGATCATGAGAGAGTGGATCACCAGAAGTATTGTTTGAGTGCTAGAAAGAAGAAAACCAATTTTTAATCACCATTACAAGATAATCTATGAAAGGAAGACATGCTGGAGCCTCCATAAAATCAAAATGGTAACAGACAACATGAATCAAAGCTCAAACATCTATAAATTCTACACAGGTGAGCACCAATGAACGATGAATTTTAGTCGTTCAATCTGACTTCATATAGTATCAACTTTGATGATTAATATAGCCCTCATGAAAAGTTTTAGTATTAGAAAGTTTTGACTTGAAATTAAACTTGTGGATAACTTGAGTATAGACACATTTGGCATCAACTCGTGATAGAGTTGACATGAACAAATTAAAGGGTACTTGTTCGGTGAGCATTTTCAGGAAAAAGTACGAGGGTCAAAAAGAGTGAGATAAATGATAAAACTGATGTGAGTGCCTTGCAAATAGTTCTCCCGCATGATTTTTTTTTTCTTTTTTTTTACCATTATTCTCTCATGTTCTAATCTTTGACTGGCCTCCATAAGCTCTTCAATACTAAAGATGTTTTCACCAAATTCAAGGGACATTTAGTAAGTTTGATGACAAGAAGTTTAATCTTACAATATGTTCTTGTAAGCAAAGAGCCTCTTCAATGTTTCAATGCTGGATTTCTGGTGGCAAAAAGGTAATTCATTCGCCTAGCGGTTCTATTTGTCTGCCCCCATACCAATATGGAAGAGATAAATTACGGATGACTATTAACTTTGGGTAGTTGAATAGTGCATGGGGAAAGGTGGACACCATGCTACTAGTTGGGATTTGATTCATAGATCTCATAATGACAACACCATCCTATGTTAGTCAATTATTCATCCTGAGGGGACTTGGACGCTTGATTCCTAGCACCATGGAAGGAATTAACTTCAGCAGCTTTAACACATTGATCTCCATGCTTTGAAATATGATGAAAAGGCGTGTCTTAGTCTACATGCACTAAACTCAATTTATCTTATCGATGATGTTGTCAAAACCATGATGCCTAATTATTCCAACCTAGGCTTTGATCGACATTAGACGGAGGAGGAAGAGTAAATCATCGAGAAGGTAGTAGCCAATGCTTCACTCAATGAGCTAAGCTCACTAAAAAAAACTTAAAGGATGGGGTCAAAACCATGATGCCTAATTATTCCAACATAGGCTTTTATTGACACTAGATGGAGGAGGAAGAGTAAATCTTCGAGAAGGTAGTATTCAATGCTTCACTCGATGGACTAACCTCACTAGAGAAAAACTTTTTTCTTGCACTTAGGAGAGAGAAAGAGAGTAATTATGAAGAGATCTAGAGTGAAAAAAGAATCCGCCTTACTCTTGCAAAGAGACTGTAAAGAAATTCAATTTTAGAAGAAATGAAGCATTAGCTAATATTTGTTCTAAAACTATCCTTCAAATGATTTAGAATGATACCTTTATAGACTTAGAGAACAAGTTAAAGAGTAAGTGATCTTAAAAAATTATGCTCATGGTGATAAAAGGTGAATACGCTTGCTCCCAGTATCTATGTTAACCCATTCCAGGGTGCTCATGCACCTAGGTATATATGCTACTTTAATAAAAATCCAAATATTAGAATAAGTCAAAATTTGAAAGAAAGTATATTTGTCATGTTTGATTTCCCGTAATATCTTTTTTCTTATGCTTGATTTATCATAATATAGATTTGGCATGCTTTTTGAGTTATTTTGGTTATCATGCCAAACTCTTTGATTAGATAGATGAGACCATTGAGTGATCAGAAATGTTGAGCAAGTGGGTTGAATGAGCCAAATGTGGCAAGTTAGGTTTGATTGGCTAGGGAAGCCAACTAAAGCTAAGCTGAGGTTCATAGTTTGAAGGCTTAGTTTTAACCCTTGTGCAAGTCAGTCCGATCCTTTTAGCACCCTCAGGATGCAATCGGTGACACTTGCATCACTTGCACGACGACTCAATTAGGCTTCACTTCTTTGAGTTGTGCTAGACTTGCTCAACTCTTAGCAAGCTAAGTTAGGTCAAACACATAATCAAGCCAAGCCTAGGTTAGGTGGTAGGGAATTTAGCGGAATGGAGCGCGTGTGAGTCATGTCTTGCCAACATGTCAAACACAACTCAAGACTAGACCTATTATATATACTTCCACATCGTAAATATTTAAAATGCTCATTCTTTTTCAATAAAATAAATAAAGTTATAGATATACTTCTACTCCTTTTTAATAAAATAATTTAAAAGATTAATTTTTTTAAAAATTTCTACTACAAGTACTCTCTTTCTCATGTTCACTTTCATCCAAATTCATTTCTACTATTTCATAATCTCATTGCTGATATTATTTATTCTAATCATCTTATTTATCTTTATTGTTTTGGCATCTCTTCCTCAATTATTCTCTTGTATTTTTCTATTTAAGTGGAATCTTGAGACTAAGATTTAAATCAGCCTTGTTGACGGGAATATTGGTATATCACTGATCCTGCCCGAACGGTGGAACAACGGAAACTGGGAACGCGGCACCTCCTTCCTCTAGCTCCTGGCACGCTCCTCC
>JBBMJZ010413113.1:18833932-18851535 GCA_037833815.1 Zingiber zerumbet | reverse complement strand
TGGGGAAGCGTGCCCACGTGGATGACACGTGTTTGCACATCTCCGGGGCCTATATAAAGGCCTCCTTTGGCTTCATCAAAGAGGAGGACGCTCACATACAGATACGAGACCTTTCTCTTCTCCACTTCATCTTTCTCACTATTAGCCCGTGAGCTGACTTGAGCGTCGGAGGACCGTCGCCGGGAAATCCCTCCCGGCCCGGTTTTCTTGCAGGATTCCGGAGGAGCGTGCCAGGAGCTAGAGGAAGGAGGTGCCGCGTTCCCAGTTTCCGTTGTTCCACCGTTCGGGCAGGATCATGGACAATATTTCCAAGTTCTCTATTGAGTGGCATGGTCTTTTTTCGCATGTCCTAGAGTTTGATAGATGATGTCTATCAAACTATACAAATTGTTCTTATAAGATCTAAGTGTTACATGTTGTTTGGCTTGGCCTAACTCAAGCAGGACATGACCTGAGTTCGTTTGAGCGAATGAAAACTTACAAAACTAAACTTATATGAATACAAGTACAATATAATTAATTACATGAACTCAAAACACAACATCAATTATTAAAAAAAGAGCGCACAAAGAATTCTCCAAGCAGTCAGTTAACGTCCTCCATGGAGTTATTTACATCGGCAGTGACTACCAAATCCATCACGATCTATAAGAAAGGGAAGGATGGCATGCGCCACCTCTCAGTTGTGAAGAGGGTTCGGCCCTGTCGGCACCAGCCGCTTCTCCACGCCGTATCTCAGATCGATCTCCTCCCTGTCTGTTGGTAAAGGCGGTGAAGGCTGGAGCTGCTCGCCAGGCGGCGGCTGCAGGAGGCACCAGGAATGCGGCTCCCGTTCACGGCGGTGATCATTGGAAGATGCCTGAGAGAGTGATAGCGCGATCAGGAACGCAACTGCCCAAAGTCTGGGAAGAGGAAGGGAAGAAGTCCTCATCGTTCTTTCTGTGGGAGGCGACCATCAAGAGCAGAATGGGTCGTTGGGTGGTTGAAGAGAGAGAGAGAGAGAGAGAGAGGGAAAGAGGGGGAAGTTGGGGTGATTTAAACGCCAAGGCAAGAGACACATGAACCTCAGTAAATGGACGCAGAGAATGAAAGTAAAGTAGTGCTCTGCTCTCCTCTGCTCTACTCTGGATTCTGAAGCAGGATGATGGTGAGTATGTAGTTGGAGTTGGACTTGTTTTTGGACATTGTGTGGCAGGGCACACAGCAGTGCAGTGGAATATTTTCGCACATTTTGGTCAGGCCTGACTGAGAAGGACTTGGTGGTAAAGGTCATACGCTAACCTACTGATAAGGACTTCCAACTGCAGAAAGAGGAGAGAGATGTCATTTTGGGGAGAGAGATGTCATTGTGGGGAGATTGGGAGTGTCTTTGAAAAAGATAGAAGATGTTTGCATCAAGTGTATCTATTTGCCAGATAGCAAGAAGAGATGATGAAGCTCTCCTTCCCTTCCACGTGAAGGTTGATATCTGGTGAATTTGGGATCATAGAATGTGGCTTGTGTTACAAACCAGATGGTAACAATGATGGTGAAAGGGTGGAGGTTGGATTTAGTGACCTGGCCTAGTCTGTGTCGCATTGCGCACAATCTGGTCCCCAGGGGCGGCCGAGCCATTTTTGTTGATAATCCAGAGGTATTTGGGCCTCGGCTCAATCATAGTTTGTAAAATCGATAAATTTGGGATTAGGATTGGATGATAAAATTATACAATCTTATTAAAAACTCTTGAAATTTTATGATAATTAGAAAAATATTTTTAAAAGGCTATTTGAAATAGATTAATAATTTAGTATATGCATCCGACACCACAAATAATATTATTATATATATATATATATATATTTAAATTAACTAGTAATTTAATTAAAATTTGAGCACAATAACACTTAATGATATTTATATTTTTATCATAAAATAATGAAAAATATAAAATTTTTATTAACATAATAACAATAATTGTATTCAACTTTAAGAATGCTCCCTTGATTCAAAAAATGACTTAGTTTAAATGTCAACAAAGTAGGTGGCGTAGTTAATTTAAACAGGAATGACAAAAATAAATTTTTAAAAACATGTTGATTCCATAGAATATCATGCAATAGGCATATAAAAAACTCATCATTTTAAAGAAAAATGCTACTGATAAAACTAAATAGATATTTATAGTTTTGAAATTCTAATCCTAATTTTACAAAAGACTAAAATAACCTAAATTATAAATAAGCCCAAAAGGTAATAAAAAAAATTAAAATCTTTGACACTTTCGAAAAGGCATTAAACTAAGCCGAATATCCCATGGTTGCCCTTCCCACTTGAAAAGAAAAAAATCCTTACAAATAATGTAGCTAGGAATCCACGCGTTATGTATAGTAGCCAGGACAGGCAGGCTAAGTGATAGGGCCCTTTCTAATGGGCCAAATAAACTACCGGCCCGTTTCGCCCTGTAGCAATTAAAGGATGCCGACCCCCAGAGCGGAGGAAGTAGAGGTAGGCCTCGCGCTGCGGGCGAACAGACTGGGCGAAGCAAGAGGAAGGTAGCGAAAGATCGATTTTGAACTTCTCAGTCGAACCATTGAGAGAGCGGGGGAGGAGTCAGAAGTCGCCGATGGCAGGGGAGAGAGACATGGCCGACGAGACGAGGAATCAGATGATGCAAAACCTTTTCGGAGAGCAGTCAGAGGACGAAGAGGAAGAAGAGGAAGTTAATTCGGTTCACGAGGCGGCCGCCAATCACTCTGATTATGAATCGGTATACGTTTCTTTTGTTCAACAAACAACAAAAAAAAAGGGAAAAGAAAACACGATGGAATTGTTTGTACCCCGTTGCCCTAATTTGTGATGCCTTTACCACACACACACCCCGGATCTTTGTCATCCGGTTGGTGGTTTCGGAACGAAGGTTGAATAGAAGTTCATATCTGCTGGTAGAGTTTGAATATTCAATTTCGTAGAAGACTGTAAATGTTGTATTGGCTTCGTCAATACAAGTCTAGGGCGGTGAACTTTGATTATTTTTTCATGGTGCGGGCAAGTTTATCTGTCTAAATCTTCAATTTGGTTTAGATTGTTAAAAATCTTCAATGTTGAACCTTGGCCATTAATGCATGTTATATTATGGGAATTAACTTTTAAATAGAGGAGGAGGAGGAGGAGGACGAAGAGAATTGTTGATGGGGAAGGAGATAGGGAGATATACAGGAAAAAATGGTGATAACTTTGTTGCAAATGTAGAATGCCACCATACTGTTGCACCTCCATGTAGGAGTAAAGAACTCTAATTTCCAGCCTTGCTGAATCCTATGAAATAATAGGGAAGGATCTTGACTATTAGTTATCGTAAATTAAAGTTACATATGCTTTTCAATACCCCAAAGGGATAGTTAGAGAAAGTTATTAGGTGGTTTTCATTATCTTTCGACTTTGGTTTGTTATTGAACCATATTAGTATATCTGAATGGCTTTATCCTTCTCTTTCATTTTTGAATTCTAGGTGTTTGTATTAATAGCAAAATGAACCATCATTTTGTACCACAATATATGAAAAACATGATGGTGACCACCATAGAAGTACTTGCAACCAACATTGTTACATGTTTGCTGTCATTGACTTATGCCCTCTACATGCCATAATTTTTGTGTTTTCCTCGCGGGGTATGCTTCTCACTATCTTGCAATGGCAAACATGTTACTAGCCAAATGCAGGACCTTGCCAACAGTAATCTGGTTGGCATGGCCTTTATTGGACAGATTTATACTGAAGAATTTACCATTAACGTTGTTAATGTGGACTGGCTGGGTGATGATGGATAATCAGTCTTATTGTGGTCAGTAGTTCCTTCACTTGGACACTTTGGTTATCCCCGCCTTGGTAAGGATATTTTGTGTTATAAGATATCTGGATTCCTTGATCCCATATTCTGACTTGAAAACTTGATAGCTTGACATCTTGATCCATACTGTGTCAAATATTCATACCTGTATTTGAGTAGCATATATCAATAAAGTTAATCATAAAATCATTAAATGGTAAAACAAGACATAATAACCACATGGCATGAACTAGTGGGGCAGTAATCTAATTTGAAACCCTGAGCAGTTTATAGGGACAAAATGATATTTTACTAACTATTTATATTCCTTGTCATATGTGGCACTTATAAATGAAAGATTATTCAGCAGAATTGTTGAGCAATTACTTGCAAATTCTTTGCTCATGATTGCATATTATGAGATAATAAATGCCACTGTGGAAAAATCTTATCTCTTATGAAATAAATTGGGAACATACACTTGCAAAATTCATGTTTGTTTTTATAACCGTAACCCTAGAGATTTCCTGTAAACTGAAAATTGATTGCACACCTTCTTTATATTGATAACAGTGAATGAAACTGTTGTAGTACACGTCTAACTGAGAAATGCTGTGCTGTATGTTGTGCACAATTTGATAAATACTGAAACTGAGTAGAAAATTGTAATGATGAATAATCTTGTTATTGCTTTATTGTGATTTCACTCTTCCTTCATTGCTTCACTTTCCACTTCTTTGACTTTGAGTCTTAGAGGATACTTCAACATTTTCTTAGTTGACTTATTTCTTTAGGATGAAGGTGAAGGTGAGGCTGAGAATGATGGTGATCTCGAGGCTGAGAATGATGGTGAGGGTGAAGGTGAGGCTGAGAACTATGGTGAAGGTGAAATGGAGGGGCAAGGTGAGGTTGAAATGGAAAGCGAAGCTGAAGCTCATGATGTTGATCTTGAGCAAGTAGAGAGTGAGGGGGAAAGATTCCAAAGTTCTCCAGAAAGAGGAATTAGTTATGAGAAGATGGAAAGTGAACCAAAAGATGGAGAAAGTGAGGAAGAAGGTTATGGACAAAGGGTAACGACCAGCAGAAGAAGAGAAGTGATGGCCAGTGAGTCTGAGGAATCTGAAGATAATCGATATGCTGATCATGAAGATGAAGAGATTGACTCTGATCAACCCAGGAAGTCAAGGTGAAATTTCAACTAAGGTTTTGTTCACACTTTAATTTTGTGGCAATACTTTTTTTCCTTCATATTTTGAATGTATTCTCAGTTCAGGTTCATTTGGAATTTGGCTTTATTTACTACATTAGTAGCAATATAAAGGTTAACATTATATTCAAGATGATTGACATATGTTTAAAGTCAATGCTTCAAAATGTCTTAGTGCTCCAATTGTTTGATTCTTTCAAGGGCTAGTTTGGATGTTTGGTCATTTCAATACTGTTATATGGTGTAATAGAACCTTTTTCTTCTAATGTTTTTCAGTGCCTCTCCAGAAAAGGGTAACCATATTGTGTCGAACTTCTCTGTAAACAGAAAATCTATTATTTATCTGGATCTGTACCCTCGACACATTTATGCTGATGACTTTGTTTTCCTTAGATTACTGATTTAAAATTGTCTCAAAGCCTGCTCTGGTGCATTCTTATGAAAGGTTCTGCTTCTGAGACAGGTCAATGGATGAGCAAAAAGATGAAGAAGTTGTTCGTGATGTATTTGGAGATTCTGATGAGGATGAACAGGCTGAATATGGTGGTCAAGATGAAATTGAGCATGATTCACATGTGAGAGTGCAAAAGCTTACTTATTTCTTTTGATTGTTTCTAGAAACAAAGATATTTTGTAGATATGTTTTTTGATATGATTGGTTTAACCAACTCCACCCCTCTTGTAAATAGCTTTTTGATTTAAATAAGTGTTTTCCTCGTCATGAGATTTCTCTGTCTGGGATCTATGTGAGATAGATATCCCTTTGTGCCATGTCATATTTTTTTTTCAACTGGTGTCACATCAGTTGAATTGGCGTTTGAATTCAAAATGATATCTGGTGTATGTATATAGTTTTGTACCTCTTTTGTGTATATCCAAAATGATATCAGATATGTGATGGAGTTGTGACCTTGATTGTTTGCTCATGCCATATTCATGTTAGGATAATTGATTGTTTTCTATATTGTTAGTCCAAAGCGAGAATTTATAGTCATTTGATCTCTTTTATTTATTTATTTATTTATTTATTTTTGTCAATGTAAGTGTTTTTCCTGATTATTTTGTGCCAGAGATCTCCTGCAGAGGAGGAAACAAACTATGAACAAGATCTAAAGCCAGAAGATATAGTGCCTGATGAGGACATGCAGTATGGAACAGAGGATGAAAATTTTGACGATAAACCTAAAGAAAAACCAGTTGGCCCCCCATTGGTTTTGGATGTTCCTTTGCAACTGCCACCTAGCCGACCTGATAGGGTGAGTTTCTGTTACATTTGTTTTAGTTGATGTCACAATTCTACGCCTCCTGAGATAACACTTCATCGTATGGTGAAATGAACTGTATTTGGTGAATAATTGTAACTCATTGTTTCCTAGAATGATGCTTATTGCCTTTTTTCTAATGATCTTGAGGTCAAAGATCATGTCATTAGGTCACAGTTTTTTTGCATGGTTAATATCTGCCTATGTGGTTCTCTTTTTTTCCTTCCCCATGAATACATTTGATGATAATCCACAATTTAGCATATAGATGTAATCTAAAAAACTTGAATCTGCTTTCTTCTCCTATTAATCTACATTATCTACTGTCATATGTTCCATAACTTATGCCCACAGAATGACTTGTTTAACAGATATAGATTCTTTTGTTTATTCCTCAGATGAATGTCATTAAAGTTTCTAACATCATGGGCATTGAACCAAAGCCTTTTGATCCTAAGACATATGTTGAAGAAGATGTTTTTGTAACTGATGAATCTGGTGTGAAGAAACGGATTCGCTTAGAAGACAATATTGTGCGCTGGAGAATGGTGAAGAATCGTGATGGCACAGTCTCTGTGAGCAAAAACTTTCTATTCTGAAATATGTTACATGAGCCTTGAATAAGATGAATGTGTTAATTTCTCTGCCTATTCCTTTTCTTTACTTTCTTCCTTGTCAACTTCAAAATTAGAGGTTTCCTAGATTAGTAAATTACTATCACAGACAATAGTTGCTTCTACTTCTTTCATCTCGGCAACCTCAAGTATCATATGACCTCATGTTAGAAGTTTCCATGTTAGTTCTCATAACTAATGTTTTAAACAACATTATATAGTTTTGTATCTTTTTTATTATAATTAAAATTATATTACCTTAAACCAAACATCAAAGTTACGTGCTCTATAAAAGACTGGCTCATTTTTTAAATACCTTATCTTATAGCAAGCTGCACTTCCTAGGATCTATCTAAAATAATTTTAAAGAATTATGAGGTACACAAGGCCCTACTTTCTTTGAAGGCCCAATATTATCAAACCATTTGGTATACATACAGATAGGAGCTACCATACAACCTGATATAAATCCTTAGTCCCGCCACTAAGATTCTATATGTATTTGAAGCCTGTGAGCTTGATAAAATATCCTGTTAAGGGATTATAGTTTCATACTAACAGAAATGGGAAACATTGTCTTATGTACTTTTTTGTTGGTCATGTATTTCTGCAGTATGAAAGTAATGCAAGGTTTGTGAGGTGGAAAGATGGCAGTCTACAGTTGTTGATTGGAAATGAAGTTCTAGACATATCAGTGAATGATGCACATCATGATCAAAGCCACCTTTTTCTTCGACGTGGAAAGGTGCAGAATTGTTATCCATGCCTTAGCTTGTTATATTAACCAAAAAATGATTAAAGTGGATGAATAAAATGCATGTTTAATTTTTCCTTGCTCCAATAGGGTAGGTATTTAGAATTATTATTAACCATTATTGACAATTTTTAATTACTTTTATTTGCAGGGAATTTTGCAATCTCAAGGAAGGCTCTTACAAAAGATGAGGTTTATGCCATCTTCTTTGTCATCTAAGTCCCACCGTTTATTGACTGCTCTTGTTGATTCGCGTCATAAAAAAGTTTATAAGGTGAAGAATTGTATTACGGAGATTGATCCAGAGAGAGAGAAAGAAGAAAAAGAAAAGGTTAAGAAACTACTCTTATTTCTTGATACTTTGTTACTGAAATTCTAATTATTACCTTTTGGACTATGGTTTCTTTTGTAGTAAATATATTTGATGGCATACACATTAGAAATTTTATAACTATAACTAATGCATACTCATCCTTCTTTTCCTTAAGAAAAAAAAAACCACTGCATAATATTGGGGGCTGCACGCCCTTCACTTTGGGTGTGCTTCTGGCTTCGTGATTTCCTTGTACGTGGTAAAATTTTGTAGGTTGTTGGCCAAACTATTAGAGCCAATGCACTTCTTCATAGGAAAAGAGAAAAGGTTAACCGCAAGTATGCACAACCTGCCCATAGAGGAAGACAACTCTCTCCAGGGTTCTTGGAAGATGCGCTTGATGAGGTCTGTAACTTCCTGACTATTTTTTGTTTTTGTTTTTTTGGTTGGCTCCATGGAATTAATAAGTCATTACAGAATTTTCTCTTACTGTGAAATTCATCACAACTGATTGCCTAGTGGATGTATGTTCTGAACAATGCCCTGGTAAAAAAAGTTAAGCTTGTCTCAAAATGCGCTCTATTTCACAGCCATTAATCGTGTTCTTGTTGTCTCCCATTTGGAGGACTCTTTGGCACTTCCTGACAGTTGATCTCTGAAAATAATGTTGATAACACTTTGTGAAGTGTGCTCAGTGCAACTTGTGCTGTCGTAATCTTCTATCTGTAGTTAATTTCTGATACCTCAATGTACTATCATCATTGTTGTACTTTATTTTCTCATGTTTAATGGTTTTATGGTTTCCTTTATGCTTTACAAGTTTTACTCTTGGCGTTAGCATTTTTTTTAATTAGTTTGTAATATAATGTTTGAATATATTATTTTACATTTTTTTTCTTTTTATTGTTTGTGACTTGTTTCATTATTTACTCTATTGTTTCAGCATTTGAAACATTCAGAATAATCTCAGTTGTTCTGTCTGTTTTTCTTGTTCTTACTAGCATTACAGTTGATAAACTGGAGAATCAGGTTGGCCTTGACATTTCATTTGTATATCAAAAGTGTATTCAGGAAATGCATTCTACTAAACTGTGAAAGTAGTTCAGTGATTGCTGACACACATCTCAAGATTCCTTTGAAAAGCAATTTTGTTAGTTAACGTAGGATAAAGTGTACTTGTAAAACATCTTTCATTATTGTAAAACAGTAATACTAATACTGTAACTAAATAAATTAAATATTATTAATTGAATTACAAAACAAATTATATTTGCCACTCAGATTTTTTCCTAACTTTTTAGATGCATGTTTTAAAAATGTAGTTATTTTAATGATGGAATTATTAGTTTGTATTTTATTATAAAACTATGTTATTAATAGTTTGTATTTTATTATAAAACTATTGCTATAAGATGTTATATTTATACCTAAATGATAAAGAATATAAATTTTTTGACAATGATACTATTTACTTCATATGGCATGATGATTCTAATGTTATTAATTGATGATTATTTCTAATCGCTAATATAGTATTTTAAGAATTTAATCAATTTGTATTATATAAAAATAATATTATTCATACAATCAATTATTTTTTCTTAAAAAAATGTTAACTTTCTTAAAATGTGTAGTTTGTTCTAATGGTTACATAAATCTTGATGACATTATATGATTACATATTATTTTAGTGATTTATTGTTGAACTAAGGAATGAATATTTTGATTCGTTTACCGAAGATTATTTTAAGATATTTTTCTGTTTTTTGTTTATCAGTATTATTTGCATATTTATAATCCCACCCTAATAGTTGGGACAAATACAACTTGATGGTAATGACGAATATTATTTACAGAATTATTGATATATAGATAATAATTTATCATTTAAAATTTATTTTGAGGCAATACAACAAAAGTAATTTATATAATATAATAAAGTATGAATGTTCCATTATTTGTCTAATTTTGATATTAACTTTTGGAAGTAATTTTTTGGGAAATAGCTTTTGGAATGCAACTTCTCATCTGTTTTAGAAAAGCCACTTTGAGCATGCAGTGGTTTGAGCAAGGGGATTTGAGGAATCTGTTTACTGAACACTATATCAAAGCACCTTGGGAAAGCCTTCTCAAACCCAACCTTTGTCTGTGCATGCTTTCTCCCTTTGTTGCCATGAGGTCTTGCATAAGATCATTTTGTTTGAGCAACAGCTCTTATGTTTATTCCCTCGTAGAAACAATCATCTTTGCTTCACTTATATATTAGTTTAATTATCTTAAAACTCTAATTCCATTGCCATTTACTATGAGCCACAGCTGTTTGATATGACTGTAGGAAGATGAAGCGGAAGACTATTACAGTTCTCGTCGAGGTTCAGCTCGTAGTCGTTTTGAGGAAGACTTGGAAGCAGAAGCAAGGGCTGAGAAACGCATAATTAATGCAAAAAAGGTTAGAATAAGAAATGCAATATTGTGCAACTGCCATTTGTCAAATCCTTTTTCTTTAACCTTATGCCTTCAAGTTCTGTGATTTGTCAGTCAAATCTACATACAAATAAACCATCCTTATCTGCTGCTCGCTCATCAAAGAGACCGCTTGAGGAATACTCTGAGAGTGAAAAGGAAGAATCAGAATATGAAAGTGAAGGTGAAGAGATTGAGAGGTCTCCAATGGGTGCAAGGGAAGATGAGCAAGAAAATGAAGATGAATATGAAGAAGAGGTAGATGAAGAAGCTGCTGATGCTATATCTCCATCAGAAGAAGAGGAGGTAAGAATAACACCCAAATAAAATTTATCATTAGTACTTTCTTGCACCTTTTTTCACTATTAAAAAAAACGATTTCCAAAAGTAGATGGCTTATTGAAGTTTTTTATTTGACGAAAAAGGAAAATTCTTCTTTATAGATGAAATTGCTGGTTTACAATATTGCTTCTACAGAGTATTTTATCTAAATATCTTTTTCATAGTATTTAGTTTAATATATGTAGCACCTATGAAGTTCAAAACAAAGAGTTTAATGGTGTTGGTATTAAGAAGTAAAAAGGGGAGAAAACTATAAAAAAAAGGGGCACCCTGGTGCATGAAGCTCCTGCTAATGTGGGGTTCCGGGGAAGGGTCAGACCATATTGGGCTTATTGTATGTAGCCTTACCTGCATTGCAAGAGGATGTTTGACTCAAACCCGTGACCTCCCGATCACAAGGCAGTAATTTTACCGTTGTGCCAAGGCTCCACAGGAGAAAACTATCTATTGGATTAAAGTTAGAGAAGTTAAATATAGAGATTTTAGTAATATTAGATGTGTAAAAGATGATAAAATGTTTTTTGTGATGACAATGCTATTACTTAAAGATGAAATTTAATGATCATTCTATGAAAGTTATAGTTTTGGAGGTTGTAAATGTCACATTAGAATTTGGAGCTTTTTTCGTCATATTAACCCCAAAAGTATGGTGCTAAAGTCTTTTTTTCCTATGGGATCTTAATTACCACCACTTGGCTTTTAATTCGCCTCTGGACATTAAATAAAATGTGGATAATTTGTTCTCTCTTTGAAACAAGGGACACTTTTGGTTCTATGCATGCTTCAAATAATTTTATCCCATGTTACCATATCTAGAGTCAATTATGTTTTATGATGTACTACTAAATCAAGGTTCAAATGGATTAGTGACCAATTTCTAGGTTTCATTGTAAACTTATTTGGTTACTTCCAATTACACGTATCAATAGTTCAAAGTGGACTTGAAGTAGCACATTTATTGCTTTAAAGAAATTAAAAATAGGTAAAATTGTAGATTCAAATGATATTCTTATTGTAGTTTTGAAGAGTTTAGGAATGAAGGTAGACAGGTATTCAACAAAACTGGTTGATAACTCATTCTTTGCCTCATGTATAAAATTTAGTTCATGCTTTTAATATTTAAGATGTATGATTCTCTAGAGTAATAATGTATTTCGTTTCTAGAAAAATAAATCAAACAAAAACTATAAAATTAAAATTAGTACTACAATAATGTATAATATAATAAGAATTCAACAAAATTCAAGTTATTTTAAATATCCAATCTATCAAAAAATTGATAAGATGCTAAATAAAAATGAAGTCCAATATTTTATTGAATTTTTTTGTTGATGATAATGATTCAACTCTTTAATGTTTGCAAAATAATAGGTAGAGTTTAGGAAAAATTATCATTATGTCAGATGACTAATGGGAATGACATGTTCGAAAAATATAGAATTGATTATCATTCTTTTTAAAAATATTTAATGAATGATTAAAAACACAAAGTAACATTACAAAAATCAAATTGACAATTTTAAATATTGAATTAAATTATTAATATTAATATGAATATGATAGATAAAAAAATAAAATTACTTGATATGGAGTTGCCTATTGATATGTGTCTGAGTACATAGAATGGTATATCTATATAAGGTTTCCATTCGCATTAGCAAGAGTATCATAGGTTTTAATGCATGAGATTTGATAACACTTTTTCAGTGAGGCCCTATCCACTAATATTACACAGAAGAAATCAATAATAGAAACTAATATAATTAGATTAACTCTTCATGGACAAACTTGCATGTAAAGAAGGGTATCCTTATTTGTACAAATGGTACTCTGGACTTGGAGTGAGCATGAAGAAATAAATGGCACTTCTGTATCTTTTGAATTGCCCATAGCTCGAGAGGAGCTTGATGAACTTGAGGGTTGAAGGAAAACAGTTGATAGTTGAGATGGAGAGGTATGAGATAAAATATAATTACTATCCAGGAGCATTTAGTTCTACCTCCATTAAATGATATAATGGAAGAGAATATTTTGTAGCTAGACATGCTGAATCGATTAGATTTGAAGCTTGAGAAAGTATAGGGAAATCAAAGAAAACTCTCATTAACGTAATGCAAGATGATTTAAAAGACTCAAATATTACTAGATATAGCCTTGTATCTGTTCACTGAAATGATAAACTCCATCGAAACAATCCCATATAGTTGGGACAATATTACTTGATGATGGTCATTTTAAAACTCTACCAACATGTGGCTGTTCATCTGCCATCTAACATATGGCTTGTGATTACTTCATGAGAAGATTGATTTAATATTTGACTAAGATGTAAATAATATAGTTTGGACTAATATGGCTTGACGATGTTGTTGATTATAGCCATTTTCCCTAAAGGATGTTGATCTATGCTGTCAAGTGTGTTATATATTTTATATATTTCTACTCGATATTATATACTATGTCCAAGACAAACTGTAATTCTTTTCAGTTCATTTGTTAATTGTATTGCATGGAAAGAAGCTGTGGATCATGACTACCAGGTATAATAATAGGAGAATCTAATTTGTGCACCTATCACTAAAAGTAAATATATCTGGTACAGCTTTGATCAACTTTAACAAAGGGCATAAGAATGGCAACATTGATACAATTCATTTGGAATAAAAGTGAAACTTATGATCATGAACTTCCTAACTTCTCACTCTAACTAAGCAGACAGATTATCTTAAATTATCTTTAAGGCCATAATGCCCTAGCTAGTTCTGTACTTACACCTGACCTGTGATCTGGAAAAGAATTGCAATAGCTAAATGATGGCTTGCAATATCGGCCATCCATAGACCACCTATTATTGGGTCTAATCCTCCATGAAAAGTTAGAGATTCTGCATATTTTGACCAAATCAAGGTGACAATGGGCCGCTTCCTCAGCAAAACAAAGATAAGTTGAGAGCCTAAAGGTCCTGATTTAATGTAGTATTGAGCCTAAAGTTCAACTGACAATGTAGTATTGTACTATGTGATCTAGTGTTATGAATCAGGTCATATGATTGATAGTTGCTCTCATTGGAAACATTTATATAATTGTGAGTTTCAAAAGACTTGATAGTCGATACCATTCATTTCTTTTGAAATGCTTAATTGTTCTTTTCTTGCTATAGGAGCCAAGAAAAAAAATAAAGGAAACTGGACGCAGCAACCTGAAACGCAAGGAGATCGAGTCAGATGAGGAGTCTCCTCCTAGAAAGACAGTTCATCGCAGAAAAGCAGTAGTATATGATAGCGATGAGGATTGAGTACTTGTCATGGTGATTTCTCTGCTATTCAAGTGTACATGCTTTATTATCCTATAAGTCACACCAAGTTGCAGATGAGACCCAAACATTTTCATTCCAATTTGAAGATTGATCCGTCACTTTTACTTAGCTTTACAACTTAAATCACAGTGAATGCCTACCCAACCTTGAGAGACTGAGTTGCTCAAAATGCACCTACAGTGGCAGATACAGAACCGAAATTGCACTGGCATTGCGTTCATGATTACAAAGGCTTGGAGAATGCGTACCCTAATGCATTATTCTTATTGACTACTAATATTGAGGGCCAAACATGGGAACTCTTGGCAGCTCAAAATTATTGCTTTCATACTATCGCCATTAGCCTCCTTTTTTTCCCACAATGTATTCAAGATATCTCATCACTGATCAAACTGTTGAAAATATCATCCATCCAACTGACTTAAAACTTGTAATTTTTGTATGCTAGTTTATATCTCATGCCAGTTTCAATTTATGTGCTATGTTTTCTTTCTGGAACATTTGATTTACTCACTGGTAATGGTCCAAGTAACCCAAACTTTATGAAAGACATTTGGTCTGTTTTTATAAATCTAAGGTACTTGCACTTTGTTAGATTTATGATTCGATGATGTAAATTTCAATTATAACTTTAAGACAGCAAAAAAAAATCTGTCCAATGTAGGTTAATTCTTATACCCTTTTGACGCTTGATTAATATTTAGTTTCTTTGTATATATGAACACAACAATATTGATTTTTTGTTAAAAATAGATTGCTACTTCAATATTTATCTAATAAGAACTCTATGTTTATATGCGAATAGTTAAACGAGTAAGGATATTATATAAACCTCTTTATGTATTAGGTTGATTGTTCACATCATTTAATTACCAATGATCATCGAATTAGAACAACGGTTGAATCAATTCTACTGGGGATCTCACTCAGAATATCTGGGTCCTTGGAGTAATAGTGCCTTTTCTATGGGGCCATGAAGTTGAACGTATCAGTGAAGACTTGTTCCTTCATCGTGATTCAATTTGGAAGCTTGCTTTCACTTGAATAATCTTTCTGTCTATTCCAACCCTAAATCAAAAATAATATTTTTCTCATTTAAACCAAACCGAACTTGTCAAGACAATTTTTTTTAACTATTTCATGATGATTTTAAAAATTTTAGATTTATATTAAATTAATGTTATTCATTATAAATAATCTCTTATTTATAATTTTTAAATAACCTCCTCAATTTTATTTTAAATTTATGTCATGATGGAGATCTCCCAAATTTATCTATTTTTTTTTTAATTTTAAGCCTTGATAAAAAAATTATAAATTTATAAAAGTAAACATATATTTTTAGTTTTTTTAAATCTTTTTAATAGTTAATTACAAGAGAAAAAAATGAAACGAATCTAAAAAATTAAAAAAAAAATTACCTTGGTGTTGCTTTGGCGGAAGCAACTACAAGATGCTCCAAAGGTGAAAGATTTGATCTAATAGATTTCTTCCTCCCTTGAATTTCACTATGCCTCAAAACTTTGGACTTATAAACTATTTTACTTTAAGTACGATATCATATCTGAAGATAAGACACCTTCTGGCTCACTTTAGGACAATACCAAAAATTTCCTTCCCCTCTTTTGATTTTATCAATGTTAAAATTTTAAGATATCAAAAACATTTAAACCATCAATAAGTGTTAACCTCAATCCAAGATTTTACATTGGTCCATAATTCTTGATTCTTTCTGGGTCCTTTCCATTTGTATATCGGATTGCGACCAGAACCTAACCAAAATTAGTTGTGATCTTCTCTAAGTTCATCTTTCCACCCAGGTTATAGTTTGATTTGAGGCAGACGACCGGAAGCCACTAGCAGTAGACGGACTGTATAGCGTCGAGCAGGAGGCGGCCCGCAGGCGGCCCACCCACTGCAGGCGACCTCTGGTTGTCTGCCTTGAACCAAATTATAATATGGGTGGGAAGGTGAACGTAGGAGAGATTGCAGCCAATTTTGATTGGATTTCGACAGTAATCCGACGTGTAAATTACGAAAGGGACCTAGTGAGAACTAGAAATTATATACCAAAGGATCTTTGCTCTCAATCCAAACCTTATTTAATGGATTTCTTTTATTCTCCTAAGTCTCACCATGCCCAAAAACTCTAGACACATGATGCCTATCTGTTTAGAGAAATTGTTTTAAAAAATTCAATCTTTATTGATTATGACACAATATTATATATGAATTTAGATGCCTCTAATTCACTTTAGTATGATACTAATAATTTTCTTGTATTCTTCTAATCTTATCCATGATAAATGTTAGGATTTTAAAAGCATTGAAACTATCATTGATGGACTTAAATAAATTACATTCAGTCCAAACCTAGTCTAATAGGCCTTGATTCTCCCCATGCCCCAAAATTTTTAACTCAAGATCTCTATCAGTTTAGAAAAATTATTAAAAAAAAATCAACATTCTTTACATTTGACCGTTTATCTATAAGTTTTGATCAAAATTTATTAATAAATTTAAATCATAGTTATTTAAGGCGTAAGACACCCAAAAGTATAGGTGCTATGGGGCTTGAGGCGCATGGCACAATATGAGGCACATGACATAAGGTGAAGTGCATGCCACAATATGAGGTGCATGATGTCAGTTGAGGTGCATATCTTACCCAAGTAAAATACTTTGGTATAAATTTTACAAGTCAAACATAGGTACGAAATTCTGTCAAAATATTTCACTAATAAAATTAGAGTTCATAAAATATTAAACAATAATGTATAATGTAAATATAAATTTCACTAGCAAAATAAATATATTATATACAATTCAAATTAAAGAAAAACTTCAAATATCTAAATTATTAAAATCTTCATCATTTTTCTCAATCATATCATTATCATTATCACCCTATATTTCATATTTATAGTAAGCTAAATCTTCATCGATTTCATCAAGACTGATTTCTTTTTCCTCTTCATCGATAAGTTGATTTGTAAAAGATTTTCTATTAGTACCCTTTGATGTAGTTGCCCTTCTTTTGAAGAAGATGAAGTTCGAGATCTAAAAATATAGACATCTTCACCAACTCTAGAAGCTTATGCAACTTCAATCTGTCCCCAGGGCGTAGCACAGATGGGGAGTGCATGGTTATGTGGTTGAAAGGTCAGGGATCGATCCTCGGGGTGTCACTGCCTGGGGTTAACGTTTCTGCCATGTACTTTCCACCTATGTACCTGTATTTATCTCTATCCATATCCGTAGGACCGACTCTAGGGAGCCGTTGATGTGACGGTTCCATATTTATACAACTTCAATCCAAGTTAAATTATCATCATCAAATACTAAATCAATTTCTTCATCATTATATCATTCAATCCCCCATCAGCTATTCATTGCTAGTGTCTATCTTATTCAACGAAATACGATTGCCAGAACCATTAGAAGAAAATTTTTAAACTAATTTATAATTTAATTCCGTGAGAGAAAAAAAAATGGATAACAAACTTATAAACTTAATTAATAT